>PVLA01013903.1:0-33892 GCA_004027455.1 Hydrochoerus hydrochaeris | reverse complement strand
CTGTACTCCCTACATTGCTGGAATTACCCCCTTTGAGGCCCTCTATGGGCGTCCGCCTCCTTTAGTTCCCGGGCTCTCGGAGGACAAGATAGCTGAACTTACTAACCAAGTTCTTATTAAGTCCTTACAGGTGCTGCAGCCCATATTGACTTCTATCCACCAGCTGTTTAGACAAAAGAGCCCAGCTCCCTCTGAGGAAACTCCTCTCCATTCATCCATCAACCCCGGGGCGCTGGTCCTGATTCGACGGCATCATGGAGAATCACTCGAGCCCCGCTGGGAAGGACCCTATACAGTGGTGCTGAGCACACCAACCACAGTCAAGGTAGCTGGAAAGACTGCCTGGATTCACCACTCCCATGTCAAACAAGTGGATGTCACAGAGGAAGACTCTCAAGATAAATGGACTATACAACAGACTGGTAACCCCTTAAACTAAAACTGACTAAAATTAATACCTAGGCCCCTCTCATAGTTGTAACCATTTTATTGGGTCTGTTGTTACAGACCCGGGGAAGCTTCGGGCCACCGGGTAACCCTAGAGATGCCTTAAAAATAGCTTATGGAAACCCTTGCGACTGCAAAGGGGGCACTGTCGTCGGGTCAATTCACTGGCTCATATACCCAGAGTGTAGACTGTGGAAACAAAATGGCTTACCTTAAACGGCTGTCAGGTCTCACAGGGGTTTCTCAGAGTTGGATATGTAGAGAACAACAAATTATTCTCTACCATCCGCTAGTTTTGCCTAGATCTAAGGAAGTTTAAACCCTCAAACCCAAGACTTACTTCGAGTCACCCACGAAGCTCTAAATTTGTCCAATCCTAATCTAGCTGAGGACTGTTGGCTATGCTTAGCTCAAGGAACCCAAAGACCCTTGGCCCTTCCTGCTAAGCTAACTGTGATATGCTATTGCTGGCTGTAGAGGTACCCCAGGTCAACATGCTTGTTGGAATAAAACAGCACCCCTCCATGTATCAGATGGAGGGGGCCCCCAAGACATAGCCACCTTGTATCAGAAACCGCTTACGCATCTTTATTACTGAGCAGATGCAGAGCACTAGATTAATGGTCCTAAGGACTCAATATGAGCTCCTTCCCACTAAATGAGCCAAAGATTTGGCTCAAGTCACAACATCAGAGGGGAATGTAATACTCTGATCAACCACTAACCACCTGCGCCGTCATCTTGTTCTGTATGTGCCGCCATTTTAGATTTAAGTCCTTGTTCTTGTCACAAGATAAGTTTCGGTTTAATAAGCCTCAGCTGTTTCTCACAAAAGTTTCCTTTTCCCCAGAATGATGCTTCACTTGCTGCCCTAAATGACCAACCAGCTCACTCCCCGTGTTCTTATCAGCCTACCCACCAATCAGCTGTGTTGCTCCTCTATAAAAGCAAACTCCCTTAGTTGTGAGGCACGCAGTCTCTAGACTGGTTACCGGAGGCTGCGTCGCCAGGCTTGGCAATAAAACTCCTTCACCTTTGATTAATTGGATTGAATTTTTATTTTTTAGTCGGGCTATTACACAATTACTCATGAGCATCAGAAAAGAAAAACAGAACAGCCAACTCGCTGTCCTGTAGGTGACCGATGTGAAAATAAAATAAACCTGATTCCATTGACTTAGTGTTCATTGTTTTATTAATTCCAATCAGCCACAAGAGGTAAACTCAGTGACTATCCACCAGCTTTGGTTCCTAAAAGAGGAACATTCTAGAGCCCTGAGTCAGGTGACCTGGGGGACGCTGGGTCCAAGAGGGCCACACAGAATCCACGCTGTGTAGAATTTTCATATTTTTTGCATCGTGGAGTTTTAAAGGTGAATTATAATTTTATATGTATCACATTGCCACCCGCTAGCCCATAAATATTTATAATTTAAAAATAAACATTTTGGGTGGAAAATATGCTTTCAATATTATTTTTTTTCCTGAAGTTGTTGGTGGTCCCTTATATTGGGTACTCAAGGAGACTGCATCACCTGCTTCCGCCCAAAAGGGAAAAAGCTTGCCTTCCTCCTCTCTCTAAAGAAAAAGGAGGAGGAGATGGAGGAGGAGGAGATGGAGGAAGAAGAGAAGATGGAGGAGGAGGAGGAGATGGAGGAGGAGATGGAGGAGGAGGAGATGGAGAAGGAGGAGGAGATGGAGGAGGAGGAGGAGATGGAGGAGGAGATGGAGGAGGAGGAGATGGAGGAGGAGGAGATGGAGGAGGAGATAGAGGAGATGGAGGAGGAGGAGATGGAGGAGGAGATGGAGGAGGAGATGGAGGAGGAGATGGAGGAGGAGGAGATGGAGGAGATGGAGGAGGAGGAGGAGAGGAAGCTATTCCTAATTTATCTGGTGACAGAATAAAGCTTAATGCAGGCAGTCAGCATAAACCGCTGGAGCCCTGGTGCAGGGGAGGTCACCCCTGGTCCGGCCACACGCCCTGGAGTGGGGTGGCCCCGCCGCTGACCACAGCCGCTGCCCAGCGCTGCCTCCTCCTCACCGGTTGGTCATCTCCTTCCCAACGTCCCCAACCTCTGCGCCCTCACGGTCCCCTCCGCACCACAGTCTTGGCGTCCCCGAGCGTCGTAGCGCAGCGAGGTGACTGGGGAAGGTCCCTGCTTGGCTATGTCATCTTCTCCGTGACTTGCTGGACTCTTTTCCCTGGTGCTTTATTGGGGCTGTGTGCATCTGGGTTCCCCGAGAGCCTGGCCTGCAGTCCCCCATTTGGGGACCTTCTCTGGCTTTGGTGTCAGGCCCCAGCCCGCCTGCAGGGTGGGTTGTGGCAGTTTTGCTTCCCTTTCCCGCTTCAGTAAAGAGCTTAGGGGTTCTTAGGTCTCCCCTCGAGGTTCTGCAGAATCCAGCAGTGAATCTGTGGGAGCTGGGTTTCTCTTTGTCGTTCTTTGTTAAATATTTCTTCAATTGCATTCACTGATGTTGGCTTATTTAGAATGTTTACGCCTTCCTGATTTGCTTCTGGCAACTCCTGAGTGTCTGAGAATCTATTTCTTCCGTTTTCCAGCTCAGCTAAGGAAAGTCCCTCTCTAAAAGAGCCAGCTCTTCCATCCTTTGATGCTTGGTATTGTTTTCTTAGTCTGGATGGCTTTACTTTCTGCTCTGATCTTCACACTAGCTTTCAGCCTGGCTTTATCTTTTTCCAGGAGTTCGAGGTTCAATAGCAGTTTGTTTATTCGGGCCCCTTCTGTTTTCCTGACCTGAGAGCTCACTGGTATTAATTTCTTAGGATTGCTGTCACCGTGTCCCATAAGTTCTGTTATGTGGTATCAGCATTATCATTTAACTATAGATACTGTTTAATTTCTCCTTTAATTTCCTCTGTGACCCACTGGCTGGCCAGGAGGATGTTATTTAATCTCCATCTGTTTCTGGAGTTCTTGGGGGTTTTTTTGCCACTAATTTCTAAAGTCATCGCATAATTATCAGATAACACACATGGGATAATTTCCATTCTTTTGCATTTACTGAAGCCTGTTCTTGGGGGACCCAAGAGTGAGGGCCCTTGCATGTTCTAGGTTCTTTATCTATTTGGATATCAGTGGTATCTCAGTTCAAGGAGGTCTTTGATTTAGCAAATGAAACACACTTTTTTGTTCTTTTTTTTAATATTTTTTATTAGTCCAGGATTGCAGACCAGGTCCATGCTGCACGTGACACATCTTAATCCTGTTTTTTTGATCTTTTTCTCCTTCCCTTCTCCCATCTCTCAGTCCCCTTCCTTTTTGCAAAAGCTCTATCTCTCTTTTTATTATTTTGTTTTTTGTCTTTTTGAGACAGGGTCTCTCTATGCAGTCCAGGCTGGCCTTGAGCTCACTGTGTAGCCCAGGCTGGTCTGGAACTCACAACGATCCTCCTGCTTCAGCCTCCCGAGTGCTGGGGCGACAGGCGTGAGCCACCACGCCTGGCTCTTATTATCTTTTATTTTGCTCTTTATTTATATGTGGTGGCTCTCCCATAAAAGAAACCGTGCAATATTTAATAGCCTGTGTATCAGATTTATTTCATTTAACAGCATGGTCTCAAGGTGTGTGCATTTTCCTACAAACAACTCACATTTATCCTCATGGCACAGAAGCGCTTCACCGTGTATAAATACTACATTTTCCTGATCTATTCACCTGCTGATGGACATATGGGCCCCTTTCAAGCTTTAAGTATGGTGAATTGTGCCACCGTAAACATGGAAATGGCCATATCGCAGTGATACGATGTCTTTAACTCTTGGGAAGAGAGCTAGAAGGGGAGCAGCTGGCTCAAGTGGAATTTCTAGTTTTACTTTCCTGAGGAATTTTCATACTTATCTCCGGAATGGTTGTCCTGGCTTCCAATCACACCAACAATATAGAAGCTCTTCTTTTCCCTACAGTCTTGCCAGCCACTTGCTATGATTGGATTTCTGGATGACAGCCCCTCTTTCTGCAGGAGGATGTGAACCCAGTGTTTGCATTTGGGTTCCACTCATCACAGCAAATGGGTAAACACTTCAATAGCTGCCTGTGTCCCTCGGGGACACAGCTCTATCCACTGCTATGAGCCTAAATTCCCAATACAGAAGGGCGGGCGTAAACTCACTGTGAAGACACTGACAAGCTTTCACACTTCACCGCTGAAGTGCCAAGCTCCCCCCGGTCCCTTTCTGGGAATTTGCTTAGTCCCGTCTCCAGCTTCTGAGCACAGAGCTGCACAGTGCTGAAATCTAAGTGTTTTATATTCCTCTCTTCTAAGTTGGGGTGGTCTTCTGCGGACTGAAAGATCTGAATTATTCCTCTGTGTTACCAGACAGAAGTGCAATCTGAAGTCTTCCATTTCTTGTTGCAATGTGTGTGGGTTTGTGTCTCTGGGAATCTTAGGTGACCCTGGATTTTGGCAGGTGGACAGACCTAGAGGGTGGGTGGCAAGAGCAGGTTGTCTCAGGTAGAAAGGAAAATCTGACTTTCTCATCATGTTAGGACCTCACACATCATCCCACTCCAAACAAATCTCCGAAGGTGACTGACCCTTGTGTATACATCCATTTGAATGTTGTCTGCAAAGCTGGGCGTGGTGGCTCACGCCTGTCATCTCAGCACTTGGGAGGCTGAGGCAGGAGGATCATTGTGAGTTTGAAACCAGCCTGGGCTACACAGTGAGCTCAAGGCCAGCCTGGCCTGCATAGTGAGACCCTGTCTCAAAAAGACAAAGAAAGAAAGAAAGAAAGAAAGAAAGAAAGAAAGAAAGAAAGAAAGAAAGAAAGAAAGAAAGAGAGAAAGAAAGAATGTTGTCTGCAGAGACAGCTTGATGGACTCAAAAATATGTCAGCGTATGAGCGAGGGTGTCATCTGGATGGTAGAATTTGGTAGCATCCCATTTAGTTATTCCAAGGAATTTTTCCCAGATTGTTAGACCTTTTCTGGGTAAGGTCTGCCGAGGAAGGTCTCCCTCAGGCCGCCTTCAGCTCCTTGCTCCTGAGGCTGAAGATGACGGGGCTAAGGAAGGGCGTGAGGACCGTGTAGGTGACGCCCACCCAGGTGTCCCCTTCCGGACAGAGAGCAGGGACCCCTGGGCTGGAGGCAGATGACAGAGGCGAAGCCGTAGTGCACGACCACCACAGTGAGGTGGGACACACACGTGGAGAAGGCTTTGTGTCGCCCCTCAGCCCACGGGACCCTCAGCACATTGGCCGCGATGGAGGCGTAGGAGGGGAGGATGAGCGGGCAGCAGGCCAGCAGGGCCACCATGCACAGCAGGCCCACGCCCCGGGCCACCAGCGCCACCTCGTCCCTGCAGGCCAGCTTCAGCAGCGGAGGCACGTGGCAGGAGAAATGGTGAATCCGCTTGGGTCCACAGAAAGTGAGGTAGAAGGTGGCTGTGGTCACCACCAGCCCCATGACCGAGCCGCCCGTCCAGGACCAGGCCACCTGGCAGGTGCAGCCCCGCGGGCTCATGAGCACGGAGTAGCGCAGCAGGTGACAGATGGCCACATAGCGGTCATAGCCCATGACGGTGAGCAGGAAGGAATGCGTGAAGCCCAAGGTGAAGGACAAGAACATCTGGGTGGCGCAGGCGGCGGAGGGGATGGAGTGGTGTGTGGCCAGCAGGTCCCCCAGCATACGCGGGGTGACGGCCAGGATGTAGAGGAGCTCGGAGAGAGACAGGGCGCACAGGAAGAGGTACATGGGGGTGTGGAGACCACACTGGGCCCGGACGGTGGCCGTGATGAGCAGGCTTCCCAGCAGGGTGGACAGGTGCAGGAACAGGAGCAGCAGGAAGAGCAGGAGCCACAGCCGGGGGCAGGCGGAGAAGCCCAGGAGGGGACGAATTCGGTCACCAAGGAGTAATTGGCTTCCCTCATGGATGCCGCACCTGGGGAGAGGCACAGCAGGCAGGGGTCAGCTCCCAGATGGGGACAGGTCATCAGCCTCCACCCCGCCTCAGCTTACCCCGAAATCTGATTCAGATAAAGGGCAACGGGTGGCAGGAATCCTCTTCCTTCAGTCACCTTCTGTAACTGGTGATCCTACCTACCTACCTTGGGATGATGGTGCTGTGTTCCTATCTCCAGCCTAGCTTGGGGAGCAAACTCCCCGAGAAGGGGGTGCAGAAAGGCTCAGTGAATGGCTCCCGGCGAAGCTGCTGGGATGGCCAGTGTGACACTCAGAGGCATACCCTGCACCGAGCCTCCCTCCCCCGCAGAAAAGCCCCTCTCCTGAGCCTTCTGCCGTGGCTTCGTGCCCTGTTCTTCTATTGCGATAAATCCCACTCTACACCAAGCTTCAGGAGCCACAAGATGTCCCCAGCCTGGGCCGTCACTTTGTGGCCAAGTGCACCACCTGGGGAACTTCCATCCGTCAGATTGTCCCTCTGCAGCTGTGCACCCCAGAAGGCAGAGCTAAAGGACCACATGGCTCTAGGGGAAGAGACTGAAGTAGCACGCTGTTTCCTGGGGTCCCTGGGTCACCTCTGTGTGATCTGAGTTAATATAGCAGAATCCTTGGATAGGCCGTGCCTGCTGTATAACCTGAGCACATTCCTCCATCCCTGTGCCTCATTTCACCTCTTTGCATCAAAGGGTGGTTGTGAAAAACAAGTGAATTCTTCTTGGGAGGTGCCACCCGTGTTACCTAAGGAAACACAAGTAAGCGAATGTACATTGTTTGTGCTCAGTGACTCAAAATCATCAAAGGTGAGACCTCAGTGCTTCTGTGTGAATCACTTATGTTTAAATTATCTTTTTTTTAAAAAAAAAAAAGTAGGTAATGCAAAGTTGAAAAAGAGTAAGTCACTAATCCACTTTCTGTCTCTATAGATTCTCCCGTTCTAGGCAGGTCACGTAGATGGACTCACACACGGTGTGACCTCTTGCATCTGATTTCTTTTGCTAAACGTAATTTGAGGTCCATTCACCCTTTTGCTTCATTTCTTGTGATGGTCAAGCAATACTGTACCAAAAAATGACTTCCTTTACCAGCTGAGGGACATTTTGCTTGTGTCCCCTTGGGGCCCTTAGTCCTGCAGTGAATCTCTTTGTAGGGATTTGAAGGAAATTACCGGTTACAGGGGCTGGGATGGAGGGGGAGCGGGGAGTGGGTATTAATGGATACAGAGTTCCCTTTCGGAATAATGAAGAATTTCTGGCATCACATAGAGGTGGCGTGTTGTACAACATTGTAAATAAAGTGAATTTTGTGTGTGTGTTTTTTGTGATGGTTTCCATTGAAAATTTATATTAAGATTATTCCTGATTGAGTAATGAGAATCATATAATTGGAGTGCAAAATGCTTAGGAACATTTACACAATGTGACACGCACAGATACAAACTCTCCCTAAGGTTGTAATCATTGCCTGTTGGAAACACTGAGTGATAAAAATGTTAGATTAAAAAAAAATCATGCAAATAAAAAAATCCATGCATGACCATAGCCGTGACCTCTGTAACTTATTTTTTAAATTGTGTGTGGTCATTTTTTCAAAGTGCTGGGGCTCAGACTTATCTATCACTGAGCTACACCCCCGGCCATTAATTCTCGCAGCAAGATGGGTGATCTGTGGTTTCTCTGAACAATACCTCATTATTCGCTGTGGTCACCCTGCTCCATAGTAGATCTCCAGCCCTAGTGTTCCGGTCACTTGGAAAGTTTGTACCTTTTGATCGACAAATGCCCATTTCCTCCCTCCCTCCTTCCCTCCTTCCTTCCTTCTCCACCATATTCTGCTCCAAAGAAACTGTCCTAAGTGGTAAATTTTGTTATGAGTGTTTTGCCACAATGCGGACCAGCAGTTTTAAGACTAGAGCTGCAGCTTCATGATGGAGAATTTGTCCCCCACCTGGGAGACCCTGAGTTCAATCCCCAAGACTGAGAAAAATCAGTTAAAAAAAAAACTGTCTCGTTAGTCAGCTTTCCATTCTTGAGACAAATCCCTCAGCTTGCACAGAGGAAAATTTGGCTCACAATATTGAAGCTGTTTGTTTGTTTGCTTTTGTCTTTTTGAGACAGGGTCTTGATCTGCAGTCCAGGCTGGCCTTGAGCTCACTTTGTAGCCCAGGCTGGTCTCAAACTCACAACAATCCTCCTGCCTCAGCCTCCCAAGGGCTGGGATGACAGGCGTGAGCCACCACGCTGGGCTACAATTTTGAAGTTTTGATCAGTAACCAACCGGACCATGGTTTTGTGGGCCTGGGGTGCCACATTATAGCAGGAGCAGGTGAGAGATAAAACCTGCTGGCATCATAAATAGGTCTGAAAGAAGCAGGAGAAGGCAGGAGCCACAGCCCCTCCCGGCTCTTAGGGACAACAACACTGGGGAAAGGGGTCCCTCTCTCCTCTCTCCCATCTCAGCCTCCCTCTCCACCTTTCCTCTGCCTTCCCTAATCCTTAAACCCTTAGCATCCCCTCTACTGGCCCTGGCAATACCTGTGTCCTTGTTGACCCCCAGGGAGGTAACCCAGAGCCCCGAATTTCTGAATGTCCTTCTCTCTCTCTCTCTCTCTCTCTCTCTCTCTCTCTCTCTCTCTCTCTCTCTCTCTCTCTCTCTCTCTCTCTCTCCTGTCCCCGACCACTTTTCCATTGGTTTCTGCCCAGCCAGGCCAAGAAGAGCCCAAAAGCAGCACACCTAGCCATGGCTTTCCTCTCTGCTCCTTCTCTCCTGTGCAGAGAACTTACCTCGCCAAGCAGCAGGTGCTCTGAACCAGCGAAAGCCATCTAAGCAGCCGCCGTGCCGTCCCCACGTCACGTAGGGATCTCCTGAGGTCCCATGAGCAGGAGGAGGCTTGACTGAGTCAGCAGCAGACGGTGGCTTCCGGGGAAAGCGCCCCCCACCCGAGGCCCCAGACCCAGGGCCTGGCTCCCACCCCCTGCCCTGGAAGGCAGCCCTGCCTCCGAGCCCCCCAGTTTGAAGATGGGCTGCCAGCTGGGGAAGGGGCTTGGCAGAGCTTGACTGCCATTATTCATCGCTTCCCTGTCACCTGCACACTGTTTCCCCTGCACACTGTTTCCCTGAGACCTCTCCTGGGTCTCAGGGATGTTGAGATCCCCAGGGACCTGGACGGGGACGAGGCAACCTTAGGGCCTCTGGGCCTCCCTCTGCCTGCCTCCTGCACCCAAGGGCTTGAGCAGAGCCTGATGCCCCACAAAGTAGGGATTTGGGGTTTGGCTCTGGATGACGACACTTTCAAGTTTACCCTTCAGTGGGATTTAATCCACTCACGCAGCCCCGAGCCTGTCCCCAAACACGGCCACCGGTCGGGAAGGTAAGGGTTTGCCCCTGAGAGCTGCCCAGCCCTCTCTTCTCAGCCTTTGTTCCCAACCTGCATTCGCTGCCCATGTCTCTGAAGCCCCCACTGTGAGCAAGTATATAAACGGAATTGCACAAATTTGGCTTTTCCTGCTCGGTTCTCTTTCTTTCATCACAGTGTTTGCAAAAAGCTTCCTCGGTGCAATGTGTCTGAGCTTCGCTAGCTAAGTTTTTTTCCCCTATTTCTCTCCTCTCCACTCAGTTTTCTTCCCTTTTTCCCATTCTGTTTTTTTCCCTTCCCTTCCCTTCCCTTCCCTTCCCTCCTCCCTCCCCATTTGAACAAGTTCTCCCTCCTTCCCAATGTCTACCCCCATTTTGCTTCTTATTTACCCTTTGGGGTTCTCCCACCAGAGAAACAACGTGATGTTTAAAGTTGTGTCTGCTTTACTTCAGTGAAGGTTACAGTCCCAAAGTGCACTCGTGCTCCTACTGATGATTCCAGGTTATCTTTTTTATGGCTAAGTAGTATTCCATTGTACACAAATATCACAATCTCTTTATCCTGTGACGGGCCTATGTGCCATTTCCAAGATTCAGCTGTCATGAATGGTGCTGCTGCTATAAACAGGGTGTGTGTCAGTCACTGTGGTGAGATGCTTTCAGCTCACTAGGGAAGATACCTTGAAAGGGACCAGCTTGGTGACATGGAGCCTCTGGTCTTCCATTGTGGAGGAATCTCCTTACAGGAGGTGCCCATTTGCACCCTCACCAGCAGTTCTGGATCCTTGTCAGCGTTTGTTATTGGTTGATACTTTGATACATTAGTGATTCTTTCTGGAGTGAGACGGAATCTCAGTATGGTTTTAATTTGCATTTCTCAAAGGACCAGTGACTTTAAACACTTTTCCAGCTATTTATTTGCTGTTTGTACTTCTTCTTCTGGGAAATATCTATTTATTTCAGATGCTCATTTTTGGACGGGATCTTTAAATTTGAGGATTTGATTTCCTTTTTTAGTTCTTTATATAGTCTAGATGTCAGCCCTTTGTCTCAGGAGTAGCTAGCACATATTTTTTCCCCATTCTCCAGGTTATCTCTTCACTCTTTTGGTGGTTTCTTTTGCTGAGCAGAAATTCTTTAGTTAGATGTGTTCCCCGCTGCTGATTCTTGGTACTATTTCCTGTGCAATTGAGGTTTTGTTTCTCAGGTCTTTGCCTCCACCTGTGTCTTCCAGAGTCTTATCTATTCCATTTTCCAGCATAGTAAGTGGGGTTGTTTTGTGATTTTGTTTGTGGTGCTAAGGCTTCAAACTGGGGTCTTGTGCACGACAGACAAGAGTTCTACCACTCAACCATAACCCCAGCCCAGGGTTTCTGCTTCTATATTTAGATCTTGATCCTTTTTTAGTTTAGTTTAGTTTAGTGCATAGTGAGGGATATAAGCCTAGGTTCAATCTTGGGCATGGAAACCCAGTTTTCCCAGCACCATTTATAAAGCTCTTTCTTCCAGGGAAGGTGTTCGGCCCCTTGGTCAAAGATAAGGCACCCAAGTATCCTTGGAATTGTCTCCGTGTCTTCTATTCTGTCCCCTTGATCCTTGGGTCTCTTTCTTTGTTTCTCTGTCAGCACCATACTGTTTTGTTTTGTTTTGTTTTTTTTACAGTTTGTAGCATTACGATTTCAAGTCAAGAATTGCAGTACCCCTTGCCTTACCTTTGCTACCCAGAATTTCTTTGGCTGTTTTAGGTGTCTTCTGGTCCTGTGTGAATTTCAGGGCTGTTTTTTCTAGTTCTGTCAGCTATGATGTTGGCATTTTGATTGGGACTGCAGTAAATCTGGCCTCAAATATTTTTTTTATCGGTACCGGGGATCGAACTCACGACCATGTGCTTACAAGGCAGGCGCCTATGCCACTGAGCTAAATCCCCGGCCCGACATTTGTGGGTAGCTTTGTAGGCAAGGCCATTTTCACCATGTTGGTCCAGCCTATCCAAGAACAGGGGGTATCTTCCCATATCGTGACACCCTTTTCAAGCTCTTTTTCAGAGGACTATAGTTTTCCATGTAAAGATCTTTAATTTCCTTTATTAGATGGATTTCTAAGTATTTTGGTTTTTTTATGTTATTGTGAAAAGTTTTGTTTCCTTAATTTCTCTCTCAGTGAGTTTGTTATTTGAGTACAGAAATAGCTCTGATTTTTGAGTGTTGACTCTATATCCAGATATAGTACTGAATTTGGTTATTAAATCTAGGAGTCTTTTGGTAGAGTGTTCGGGTCTTCTATGTAGAGTATTGTGTCAAATAATGATCATTTGACTTCTTCCTTTCATATCCTTTTCCTTTTATTTCTTCCTCTTATCCCAATTCTCTGGCTAAGATTTTCAGAATTATTCAGAACATAGGTGTTGATAATGGGCATCTTTGTCTTGTTTCTGATTTTAAAGTGAAAGTTTTCAGGTTTTGATCATTTAGTATGATATTGGCTGTTATTTTGTCATAGCTGGCTTTTATCAGATTTAGAAAAAGACCACCTATTCCAATTTTCCATAGGGTTTTTATCTTGAATGGATGTTAGACTCTGTCAGGTGCTTTTTTCGGCATCCATGGAGGTGACCATGTGATTTTGGTCCTTGGTTCCCCTTAATGTGACGTATTACCTTTGCTGATCTGCATATGCTGAACCATCCCTGCATTCCTGAAATGAATCCCACTTGGTCACAGTGTATAAACTTCTTGGTGATTTGCTGCATTCTGTTTGCCAATATCCTACTGAGGATTTTTGCATCTATGTTCATGAGGGAGATTTGTCCGTAGTTCTCTTCTCTGGCTGGATCCTTCTCTGGTTTTGGTGTCAGGGTAATACTTGCTCCCAGAAATGAGTGTGGGACTGTTGCTTCCTTTCCAATTTCATTAAAGAATTTGAGGAGTGGCATTAGATTGTCTCCCAGGTTCTTGTAGGATTCAGCAGTGAACCCATCAGGACCTCCTCCCTGGGAGTCAGTCAGCACAGGCAGGGAGAGATCACCCACCACCCCGTAAGCAACCAGCTGATTCGAAAGGACACAGGCTGAGATCACAGCAACTGAAGTAAAGACAGAACTTGACACTGCATTGCTGGATTGACTTTGCAGACCTAAAGCTGATAGTCTGAGCACCTATTTAGTGGATAATAGCATGCAATATAGCAACTATTGTTTCTGACAATTTTGTTCTCATGGTTTTGTTTTGTTCCTTTTGGAAAAAAAAATTGACTAAGTGTCTGTCTGTTTATTTACTCTTTTAAGAACCAATTCTTCAACTCAGTGATTCTTTGTATTGTTTCATTAGCCTCAAATACATTCATTTCTGCTCTGCTCTTTGTAATTTCCTCCCTTATATGTGTTTTGCGTTTAACCTGCTCTTTTTCTAGGAGCTCAAGGTTCAACACTCAGTTATTCGTTTGCTCCGTTTTCCTGATGGAGGGATTCACTGCTCTTCATCTCCCTCGTATAACTGATGTTGGTGTGTCACAGAAATTCTGCTATATTGCACGGGCATTATCATTTCATTATAGAGCCTAATTTCTTCTTTAATTTCATCTATGGACCACTCATTGTTCAGGAGGGTGTTATTTAATTGCCATGTTTAGGTAGTTTTTTTGTTTCTTTTTTTTTGTGTGTGTGTGTCTTTGAGACAGGGTCTCACCATGCAGTTCAGGCTGGCCTTGAGCTCACTTTGCAGCCCAGGCTGGTCTTGAACTCGCAAGGATCCTCCTGCCTCAGCCTCCTGAGTGCTAGGATGACAGGTATGAGCCACCACGCCCAGTTTGTTTTTGTGGTTTTTTTAGCCGTTGATTTCCAGGGTCATTGCACTACAACCTGATAATACACAAAAGATGATTTTAATTCCTGTGCATTTGCTTAAGCATGTTCTATGAGCTAGTGTGAGCCAAAAAAAGAGAGAGAGAAAGAGGTTAAAACCAAGGCTGAAGGACACAGAAAATTACCAAGGAAACTGGTGAAGATGACAGAAGACAAAGGAGGGGAAAATGAAAACAAGGCAAAAGCAAGGGCAAAAAAACCTGAAAACAGTGCTCACACTCATAAAATAGGGTGCAGCGAGGATCTGGAGTGGCAAGTCGTTCTCGGGGAACAAAAGGCCGTGAGACCCCCAGAACCTTGATGTTTATTGATTCAGGATCCAGGGCAATGGGTGAAGGACAGGGGGTGTTTGTGGGAGCAGCAGTGGTGACCTTGGTGGACCAGCGAGAAGAACAGAGCACTCGTGCAAGGAGGAGGATGAGACGGGGCAGTGAGTAGGCTGTAGTTTCCCTGGTGCCTCACCGTCACCTGCAGGTCTTGCCCTGTGACGGAGGGAGCCGCACTGTTGGTCCATCACCGCTAACACACAAGCCTGTGCCCAACCTCTGTTATCAGCAGCACTGGCCCTGGCCAGGTCCCTTCTAGATCGCTCTGTTCCATAGGACTCGGGGCTTCCAGTCCCAGCTAAAGGCAGAGAGGAAGGTTGCTGGTGGAGTGCAGTTGGGAGGTTGATAAGGATCCAGGAGCTGGATTCAAGAAATTTAAAACCAGCCTGGTGTGGTGGCTCAAGCCTGTCATCCCAGCACTCAGGAGGCTGAGGCAGGAGGATCCTTGTGAGTTGGAGACAAGCCGGGGCTACAAAGTGAGCTCAAGGCCAACCTGAACTGAATAGAGACCCTGTCTCAAAAAGACAAAAAAAAGAAAGAAATTTAAAACCTAAATCACTCAATGTCATTGCATTTGTGGCGACCTCTGGATTACCTAGATTCACCTATTTTTGTTTGATTAATTGTGGTTTTAAGGTTAAATGTGATCTTTTAATAATTGCTTGTCCCTAAGGATGATAGGGAATTCCTATGGTATGTTTTGGTCCCCAAGTGTGGAAAAATTGTTGAGCAGCTCTGTAAACATGAGCAGATTCATTACCCATTTTATGGTATCAGCAGAGGCTGATAAACAAAGCTGTTGTATGCGATGCCCCTTTTTGTCCTCAGTAACCCAAGGAATAGTATTGGTGATGAGCTTAACTGTTATAATTTTATTTAGATACCAAGTACATTGAAGTATAAAGTAGAGCCAGGGGACTGCTATTTCTCATCCATTGTGGTTGTTTTGGTAGCTGAATCTCTGTAGAATGTGAACAGGCAAGAGTTTACAATTTTTAAAGAAAACTTGACATCAAAAACCACACATGGCCGGGCGTGGTGGCTCACGCCTGTCATCCTAGCACTCAGGAGGATCGTTGCAAGTTGGAGACCAGCCTGGGCTACAAAGTGAGCCCAAGGCCAGCCCAAACTGCATAGAGAGACCCTGTCTCAAAAAGACAAAAAAAATACATATTTTAGTATTTTTAACACACTTATTTGTCCATCTTAGCATAGAACAGTGACACACATAACATACATATCTGTACTTTTTTAAAAGTTTTTTAAAGCCCATCCACCCTGCCAACTGCTCCAGACTGGTGATCTCTGTTAATCTAACATGTAAGTAGCTGGAGCACAAGAGAAAGGCAGCTATCAGATTCCAAAAGAAAAAGCTTCTCAGTGTAAAATGCCAGCGTTATATTTTAGAAGACACGTACGTCTAAAAGCGTGACTGTATTTGACCCACAACGAGGTTAGCAATGTGAATTGGCAGAGCTGTATGAAAATTTCATTTTATTAATTTAATCTTGTGCCAAGAGCATCTTTTAATGAGACCTTACTGTTTTATCCACAGAAAACAGCCTTTTGATGATAAGTAAACACATCACAAGGGCTGGAGATGTAGCTCAGTGGTACAAATGCCTTCTGGGTAAGTGTTAGGTGGTGAGTTCAATCCCCAGTACAAAAAAACATATGTATATATCACAACAATACATTTAGCAACACTTACTGGGGTGTGTCTCAAGGCTGAGGAAACCACTGGGGTCTCATTCATTTCTTACACTAGTTTTCTTTCTTCTTTATTTTTTTATTTTAGGGGGGAAAAAAGGTAAAACAAAATTACACAACAAAATAATCAGAGAATGACAATAATGAACACATTACACGTTACCCTCCAGGTAGTTGCTCAGGTTATGAGATATTGGCATAAAACTTTCTCCAGTTGATATTAGCACAAGTTCTTTCTTTTTAACGAACTGAGAAACACTAAGAGTATAACTGACTTGAATTTTTCCCCTACTGTCCTCTTCTCTTTCACCCACTCCAGCTCCTTTTTCCCTTTGAGTAATTTCTTCCCACTTTGCAATATCTAGCGTACATTTTAGAACTTACTTACTCTTCCATTTTCTCACACCAGGGAGACAATACAATGTTTACACATGCGTGTCTGATTTATTTCACTTAAGAGTGTGTGGTCTCCATTTACCTATAAAAGCTGCAAGTTTATCCATCTTCATGGCTGAGTAGTCCTCCATTGTATGAAAATACCACGTGCTTTTTATCCATTCCTTGGTTGATGGGCATTTGGGTTCTTTCCAAGATTTAGCTATTACAAATTGTGTTGCTATAAACATGGATATTGCTGTGGTGTGATATTTTTTATTTTTCTGGGGAAATACCCAGAAGGGGACTAGCTAGGTCAAATGGGACCTCTAAGCCTACTTATCTGAGGAATCTCCACACTGATTGCCACAGTGATGGCACCAGTCTACACTGCCACCAACAGTGGAGAAGGCTTCCTTTCTCCCCTCGGCCTCTCCAGCATTTGTTGTTGATTGGTTTCTTGATTCTGGCCATTCTTTCTGGGGTGAGATGGAATCTCAGTGCTGTTTCAGTTTGCATTTCTCAAATGACCAGGGATGTTAAACATTTTTTCATATGTTTATTTTCCACTTATATTTGTCCACCTGAGAAGTATACATTCATCTCAGGTGCCCATTTTTTTAATTGGGTCTCTAAATTTTGAAGATCTGATTTTTTTTCAATTCTTTATATATTTTAGATTCAAGTCTTTTGAGGAACAATTGGCTAAAACTTCTTCCTGCTGTGTAGATTGTGTTTTCGACTTTGTTAGTGATTTCTTTTGCTATGCAAAAGCTTTTTAATAAGATGAGATCCCAGTTATTGATTATTTGAAGTATTTCCCACAGAGTCTGGGTTTTGTTCACGAACCCTCTACCTACCAGTATGTGTTCAAGATTTTTACCAACTTTCTCTTCCAGTAGCTTTAGTGTTTCTGTTTTAATATTTAGATCCCCAAACTAGTTTTCTAAAGACCGAAATAAAAAAAAAATTTGAGCCTAAAGGGTCCCCATTTAATTATTTTAAAATTTTTGATGACCTATGAGAACCAGATTAGAATAATGAAGACATTGTTTTTGAACAATGAAAGAGTCTGACATCATTGTACACAGACGACAATATGCATTACATTTATAAAACCCGCCCCGCCCCAGGATGGAGCTGGGGTGCTGCCAGCAGAAAATGCCTCTCCCCTCCACCAGCTGTTCTCTGTCCTGTACAACCTCAGATTCCTCCACCCTAAAGGGCAGGTGTCGTTTGCTCTGGGGTTTTTCAGTGACATTTGTCTCTTTCCTCTTTCCTCTATTCAAAGTCCGGGCAGCTTTGTAAAGACCCAGCTCTGCAGCAATGAACTCAGCACCTGGCCCCACGGGCCATGCTAGGCACCTCTGCCCATCCCAACTCCTAAACCTCACCACGATGACGCCACTCCTCTGCTCCAGGACTTTCAGTGGCTCCCCAGTGCCAGGACATGAAGTACAAATCTCCCATGATCGGGCAGTCTCTGCCACTCCAGGTCCACCATGAGCACCAGCCCTGTGTCTTGGCCCTGGCATGAGTACTCCCAACTCTGCCAAATGCCACATCAGCCACTGCCAAAGCCATGTAACCGGCTTCCACCTTGTCTAGGTTCTCTTCATCTGCAATCAGAGCTGACCCTGTCCTGCCTCCAGGAGGCCCCAGCTCACAGGTCACTGCGTGGCACCCCCAGACCTGCATCCCAACCCCACCCAGACCATGCAAGACCCTGGGTTGTAAAGCAGCTTCTGATTCTATGCCCGACACTGTCATTGGGTCGGCTTCCTCATTACCTGTTGCTGGGTAGAAAAGCCTTCAACTATGTTAGAAAAATAACCCGTATTTTTAGGTGGGAAAACAGGGACATGGCACCTGAACATGGGCAGGTCCACCTGGGTCAGACTGTCTGTGAAAAGCAGCTGGGTGCAGCTGGTCAGGGCTTCCTGGGCTTAGCAGTCCAGCCACACGGAGGGCAGCCGTGTGTACCGTGTCCCACTGTGACGTCAACGTGGCAGAACAAAACTCCCAACTACTGGATGTCTGGTTGGAGGTCACCTTCTCAAAACTCAAAGAATGAAGTTTAGGAACTGCGGAGGTTAAGACCAGAATATATTTACTGAGAGAAAGAAAACTTCCATCCAGGAGAGAGACAGAGGGGTCCCCAGCAGGTTGCCAAAGACTCTTGTCTTTTCTAGGAACTTTTATGGAGCAAAACCACAACCTGAGGCGGGTCCAAGATGGGGAAACCCTGAGAACTTGCAAGGTGGCCATGAGGTGGGACAGAACTGTGGGCAGCCAATAAGATGAATTGTTCAGGTAAAATTGATTAAATCATGGACAGAAGCGAGTCACGTAGCAAGTGGGCCGGCTTAGAGAGCAGTGACTCTTCCCTAGGGGGGTTGGGATGATAAAGACCCATTTAGAATATCAGTCCTTAGGACTGGGTGCATTTGTTTGAACTTTTGTCCTGAGGCCTGGCCCACAGCAGAGTGGGGGTGTCTGCCTCCCCCACAGTCGGGAGGTATATGGGCTTCTGCACTGGTTCCCTCCAGGGCCCAGCCCTGTCTCACCTAGAATATTTCTATCCAACCCAGTTGCCTATAACAATAGCAGACTGCTAGTTTTAAAAATTTTTTAAATTTCTCTCACAGAAACACGCTCTGGGACTGTGATGACACGCAGTGAAACACGTAAAGCCTCGGAATCCGCTGATTTGAGGTAGGACAGCAGGCAAAATTCAGGCCACACCCAGCTGACGGCCCCCACCCCTCAGCCGCCCCGAGACACAAGCCCTCTCCAGGAATCTGGGGTCCCACAGAGGATCTGTCCCCAGGCCCAGAGCCCAGCACCCGCCTAGCAGTACCAGGCATTCACCGGGAGATGCCAGGACGCAGCTGGCATTACCACTGCTGCCCGGGTGGGCATTGAGGACCGGCGGGCAACACGCCAGGCAGGGCACGGGGGATTCCGGAGCAGAGCTGGCGGGGAAGGTCCATCTGAAGGGACTGTGGCCCTCAGATCTGGGGTCACCTCCGTTCTGGGGCCAGAGCAGCTCAGGTCATTGCACCAGGGCACAATTATAACATGAGAACATTAAATAAAATAACAAACCTATAGATATTTCCTGATCAGTTAGAGCTCTGCCACCAAATCACTGTTCTGTTCTGCTTTTCTGCTGAATTCAATTGACCTCCATGGGGTCTAGAGCCCAGCTGTGTCCCTCCCATGAGCGCTGATTCAGAGTGACTGTCTGTACCTTAAGGCACCCTGGGCTGACTCAAGGACCCCGTTAACTGTGCTCATTCTGTAAGAGGCCCCTCTGCCAGGCATGACGCCTGTCATCCCAGCACTCGGAAGGCTGAGGCAGGAGGATGGCTGCAAGTTCGAGACCAGCCTGGGTTACAAAGTGAGCTCAAGGCCATCCTGGACTGCAAAGCAAGACCCTGTCTCAAAAATAAAATTAAAATAAAATGTAAGAGCTCCCTCCCCTTGTTCCTGGAGCGTTTCTATTGTTTCAAGACCAGCCTGCCTGTCAGTATGAGACCCAGTGAATGTAACCAACCATGCCATCTCCCACTTCTCAATTCTGTATATGTGAGGGTCGAGACGCCCGCCATGACGTAGGAAGACACCAACAGACGCCTTCCCATGCAATGGGCAAGGGGTCTTTATTGTCCAAGCATGCGTGGGGCTCACTGAACACGCAGGAACAGAGAGCCCCGAGTTGAGCCGGAGCAGGGCTTTTAAGCTTTAGAACAAAAGGAGGAGGGGTCTTTGCAAGCGTGGTCACAGAAGCAGATGGCGTTGGTTAGTTTAAATGGCTTTTTACATTTATTGGAGGAGACGACCATAGGGAGGTCTAGAGTTGGGCGGCGGAGGGTGCTTCCTAATATGAGCAGCAGATGTGTAGGAAAGGTACCTTCTGTAAATTCCTTGGTCAGGAGAGGGGGCTGTTTTTATCTCGCAACCCGAATTTCTAGTCAGCTCTATCCTTGTCCTTATCTAACTTAGGCAGCTTTAAACTATAACAGCTCAATTCCCAGAATATTGGGAGGAGATGAGCAGCATAGACCATGCACTTTTAACTAGAGAAAATTCCTCTTACATATAGACTAAACTCCTTCCTGATTCAGGGTGGTTGCTTGGTATGGGTTCGGTTCGGTTCGGTTCGGTTCGGTTCCGTTCGGTTTGGTTGGAAATTTTCCCACAACATCTGAAGGAATCAGCAGGCCCGGCGGGTGAAGGAGAGGGTGCAGGGGCTGCAGGGGGGATGACATGGGTCTGAGGTCCGTGAATCAGGGCTTGCAGGGCCCCTTCGAGGGTCAAACACTGGCCTTCTCTGTGACCTCTGTATGTAAATAGGCACCCAGGTGGCCCAGGAGTGACCGCGATGGCTGCCAATCAAGGAACAGGGGACGCGTCAGATGCAATGTTGTTGTTAGATTTTATTTTTGCACCGGGAATCGAACCCATGGCCTCACACTTGCCGGGCAGGCACTGTGCCTCTGAGCTTCAAACCCAGCTGGTCGCAGAAGTCTGCCCTGCTGGTCAGTGCTCCCCGCAGCCGCCGGCTGGACTCTTCCCGGTGCGAAAGACCGAGAGACGCATCGGCCACTAGATGGCGCCCGAATGGTGGCCTGGTCCCTCCGGATACAAACCGCCCTTGTTTTAGAGCGAGCTTTCCAGCTCTGAAAAGGAGAAGGATTAACACACTGTCCCCTCAAATTTATGGATGGGGTGCTTCAGGGCCCTTTGCCAAGGTCTTTGATAGGTGCTGAAAAGCATAGGGTGGTGGCACACACCTGTCATCCCATCACTCGGGAGGCTTGAGGCAGGGGGGTCACCACAAGTTCGAGGCCAACCTGGGCCACACAGTGAGTTCGAGGATAGCTTCAACTACCTAAGGAGACCCTGTGTCAAAAAAGAAAATTTGGGGGCTGGGGATTTAGCTCAGCGGTATAAGCACCGGCCTTGCAAAGTGCGTGGTCATGAGTTCAATCCCCGGTACCAAAGAAAAGACTGAGAAGCAAGATCCAATCTGGAAGGATTTTTGCAAAAGAGAAGGGGACCCAGAGACGGAGGGAGAGGAAAGAAAAGAGAGGGAGGGGTTACAAGCAGCACAAAGGCTTGTTATCCGCGTGAACCAGCTCCCCACGCCCCATAAGCCCGCGAGGAGTGTAAGCATTGCTACAAGAAGAGACCAATAAAACATAAAAACGGGGGAAATCCTGTTTTTTTTTTTTTCTTGCCAAGCATTAGATAAAAACCAGGTCCTCTGCTCTGATTTTTCACAGTTTCTTTATCTCAGCTGTGTTAAGAGTGCACGCTCTTCCTATTTCAGGGAAAAAGCACTACATGCAAAATCTAACTGGTGACAGCCCTTGGCCTCGCTGGCCAGGCTTGGGTTTGCGATTTTTGATGGTGTATGAGCTCTGGACCCCGACAGGGACATTCCCGTCACAAGGCAGTGTCTGAGTTCAGCTGCCTTTGGAGGTTCGGGTAACGCCTGCGTCACCTTCTGCCTTTCCAAGATGGAAGAGCGATTCCGGGTAAGGGAAATATGTGGTCTGAATGGAGGGTCCACCCCGAAATTTGCAGGTTGGAATCCAATCATCTAACCAATCGTATCCACAGGCAAGGCCACTAGGAGATGATGGAGTCCTGAGAGACCCACAGTCGGCAAAAGGACTAGGTGGCCTCCTGAAAGGGACTGAAAGCCAAGTGTGGTGGCTCACGCCTGTCATCCCAGCACTCGGGAGGCTAAGGCAGGAGGATTGCAAATTCAAAACCAGCCTGGGAAACTGAGTGACAGTCAGAGAGGCCACTCCACCCCTTCCTCCCTCTCCATATACAGAGATGGAGGTGACAGATACAGAGATAGATGACAGATGATAGAAGGCAGATGATGATAGATAGATAGATAGATAGATAGATAGATAGATAGATAGATAGATAAGAAACAAGAGATAGGTATTTTTGTGTGTGGAGGCTGGAGACATAGCTCAGCGTGAAGCCGTGGGTTCCATCTCTAGTACAAAAGTCTGAAACTGCTGGGTCCCCCAGGGCCAAGAGGGGACACCTTTGAGAGCTTAAAACCCCAGGGAGCCTCGTGGTAGGAACTCCCAAGCTCTCAGGGAGAATTAACACCGGAAATACCGGTTCTCACAGCCAAGAGCAGAAAAAAAAAAAAAAATCACTTCTTGCCTCCAGCAGGGGGAGTCCGGGAGCAGCAATGTGAAATACCCGGAGGAATGATTTGGGGGAGACGGTCTGCCATGTATTGTTACCCTTGACTGAAATGCTTTGAAATCGGGTTGCAATTCTTCTTCTTCTTCTTCTTCTTCTTCTTCTTCTTCTTCTTCTTCTTCTTCTTCTTCTTCTTCTTCTTCTTCTTCTTCTTCTTCTTCTTCTTCTTCTTCTTCTTCTTCTTCTTCTTCTTCCTCCTCTTCCTCTTCTTCCTCTTCCTCTTCCTCTTCTTCTTCTTCTTCTTCTTCTTTCTTTTCTTCCTATTTACCTTTGAATAAAATGGATTTGAAATAAATAAATTAAATTAAATTTAAGGGCCAGGGATTTAGCTCAGTGGTATAAGCGCCTGCCTGGCAAGCGCAAGGTCGTGAGTTTGATCCCGGTACCAAAAATAAAATAAAATAAAATTTAAATAAATAATTATTTGAAAAATGAAATATACTCAGAGGATTCTGTTCTTTTGGATCAGTCCTGCTTTAAGAAAAGAAAAACTACCTTTCAAAGAGCCCGACCAACCCCAACCAGAGAGTTTCCAGAACCACAATGCCAGGCACAAACTCCCCCACAATAAAAAAAAAAAATCCTCCTTATTTCACCCGTCTTTAAATTTCCTGCCTTGTGTCAGAATAAAGGTCACAGGTATCCTAAATCTGAGGCAAGAGCCGGGCGTGGTGGCTCCCACCTGTCATCCCAGCACTCCGGAGGCTGAGGCAGGAGGATCGTTGTGAGTTCGAGACCAGCCGGGGCTGCAAGGTGAGCTCAAGGCCAGCCTGGACTGCAGAGCGAGACCCTGTCTCAAAAGGGCAAAAAACAAAACAAAAAGAAAGAAAGAAGCATTGACTTCCAGAAGGTTCTCCTGAAGGGCATGTGCTTTTGTCCAAGCTGCATTACAGTATCTGGGTATCTCTAGTGACAAAAGCCAGCTGGCTCCTACCTGGGAGTCATTCTTGCCAAGTTTCCCCTAAATTTCACTTCAGTTATTGGCTGATAAGTAATGTCACTGAAACCAGGTTCTCATGCAACCCAGCCGCAAATGCTTTCCTTTCACCCACACTGATGTCCGTAGCTTTAGTGTCTCAAAGACTCATATTTCAAATATGCGTTGCTACTCACAAGGTTTTAAAATCGATTTCCAGGCTTTTTATTTATCTATAAATGCTATTGGGTGAGGTGGTGCGCACCTGTCATTCCAGCACTGGGGAGGCTGAAGCAGGAGGATCACTGTGAATCTGAGGTCAGCCTGGGCTACATAGTGAGACCCTATTTCAACAACAACAACAAAAAAAACACCCAGCCTCCCCAAAAGTTTTTATTAGGTGTTGTGGTGTACAGTCGTCTTGGGGAGTCGGCTCTGTACACAATACAGCTCTTTGTTTCTTTCTTAATTAATCTCCTTCCTTTTCCCTCCCCACTCCCAGAAATGCTTTGTTTCTTTTTGTTTTGTTTTTTGTCTGGCCTTGACCTCACTTTGTAGCCCAGGCTGGTCTCCAACACGCAGTGATCCTCCTGCCTCAGCCTCCTGAGGCCTGGGGTGACAAGAATGCGCCACCACGCCCGGCAGCCCTGCGAGCAATCAGCCTATGGGGCAGGCAGAACCCTTGGGAAAGAAGAGGCCAAATCAACCCAGAAAACGACTCAGCCAGGCCTCTCTGTACAGGGTGAGAGTGTCGCCCTAGGGGACACCTTGCTGGCTGGCCACGCCCAGGGCGGGTCACTGCCAGGGAGGCCCCAAACCTCACCCTCAGCCCCCTGGGACTTATCCTGCAGGGAAAGGAGGTGGGTTGGAAGAACCAGCCCCACCCTCCTGCCCCAAGACCAAGGCCCAAGTTAGCCACGCGCAGGCTACTGCCTGCCCGGCCCAGCTGTCCAGCTGGACAAGCCCTGCGCTCCCAGGCAGGAAACCAAGCAAACCAGCAAGGTAGGAGACAGGCGATCGCACAGGCAAGGCGGCAGGGACCGCGAGCGGGCGCTTTGTCTGATTTTGCAGTAGTGAAGATCTGGCTTGGTTGTTTTATTTTGTTTTTCTTTCCCTCTCTTTTTTGTCTGTTTTGTTGGTTTTCATCCCCCCTCTTTCCGCTCCTTTTTTAAAAAATTTTTTCCTTTTTCTTTCTTCTTCTCTTCCGTATTTAATTCTCCTCCTTCCCTTCTCTCCTTTCATGAGCCACATACAGGAGGCAGGCGTCTGTCTAAGCGCTAACGAGACTCAGAATTAAGCAGGGCTACCTTGTGAGTTCCCATTTTACCCCCCACCTTAGACCAGGCCTCACCTTGTGGTTTTGCTGTATAAAAACATCCCTGGATCCTCAACAGCCCACTTGGGACCTCTTCTGTCTCTCTTTGGACAGAAGTTTTCTTTCTCTCAATAAATGTGTTCTACTCCCACCCCACCCCCCGCAAAAAAAAACCCACCAGGATTCCAACTCAGAACCTCACACTTGCCAGGAAGGCGCTGTGCCGCTGAGCTACATCCCTGGCCGTCCACTGCCAATATATTAGCAAGGCCTTCTGCACCAAGGCTCTCCAGAGGTTTCTGCTTTTGTTTTTTTCTGTGTGCTGGGATCTTGTTGATATCTGTTTGCACTTACGCTCATGAGAGACACTGGGCCGTGTTTTTCTTTTTAAGTCAATTGCTTGTCTGGTTTTGGCCTCAAGATATTGCTGGCTTCCAGGAATGAGTTTAGCAGCCCTCATGCCTTTTGGGTTTCATTAGAGCTAACATAGGGGTCCCTCTGGCCACCACGGAAGTTTCCACCTCCCGGGTGAAACTGGGTTCAGAAAAGGCCCCAGAGCCACCACGTTTCCTCTCCCTCCATCCTGCCCCACCAGGTCACCCAGTCCCAGGCTGACCCACCCACCAGATTGCCCCTCCCTCTCTGCTCTTTTATTCAATCATTTTTCTAGGTTTTTGTTTGTTTTTGGCTTACCTGACTACAGAAGGCTTGAACTCAGGGCCTAGTACATCCCCAGCTCTATTATATTTTAACAAGATCTCATTATTTTCCCCAGGCTGGGCTCAAATTTGACATCCTCCTGCCTCAGCCTCCCAGAATCTGAGCCTGACTCTAACCCTAAACACTGACTGTGAGCCAGAAACTTAAAACTAAGCCTGATTGTGACCCTGACCCTAACCCACTAACCCTATCCCTCATCCCAACCCTAAACTTGAACCCTAACCCTCAACCTAACCTGACCCTAATGCTAACCTAACCCCCAGTCTCAACCATAACCCCAGCCCTAACCCTTGGCCCCTGTATGGTTGGTATCTAGATACCCAGCCCCCAAAAACCTCAGGTGCTCACAGATGGAGATTGATGGAGGGGGTTGGATCTAGGATGCGGGAATAGGGCTTATGGGGTGTCACAGCTAAATCAGCCGCTCACTGGAGCTCTGGGTGTGAATACCAGCAAGGCCAGCCTGGGTGTGGCTGGCACCAGCCAGCAGCCCAGATGGAATAAAAGCCCGGAAGGTTTGCTGTTGCTCCGGGCACCACAAACTGTTTCTGCTCTGACACACACACCTCCACCCCCCACCCCCCCACCCCACCCCCACCCCGCCTTGAAGCCAGCCTGCTACAGAGTGAAACCTCCACAAACTGCAGGCAAAAATAAACTTTTAACTTGTGGGTGTTGGGTATTTTGTTTCAGCAAAGAGAAAAGACCTGACCTAGGCCTGATCCTAACCCTAACTGAGAAAAAGAGGCAGAGACAGCACATGTAACACATTTGAGCTGGGTCCCCCACCATGAACAATTAGGGGCCACTCAGGTACATAGGGACCCTCTGAGAACTGTGAGGCTCCCAGCTTCTAAAATCTCACTCCAAACCCCTTCACAAAGAGATTGACCAGCTGGGGATGATGGTACACACCTGTCACTCAGCACTCAGGAGGCCAAGGCAGGAGGATCACCCTGGGTCGAGGCCAGCTGGGGCTGTAGAGAAAGCCCAAGGCCAGCCTGACCTCCAGAGTGAGACCCTATCTCAAAACAAAAAAAAAAATACAATAAAATAAAACAGGGAGGTGAAAGCTCCACTTGTTACTTGACGGGGGGGGGGGGTCCCACAGGGCTGCTTTCGAGTTCTCAGTCCCAAAGAAACAGACAAGACACACAGAAAAGCAGCGAAGGTGGACAGACAAGCGCCTCTCCAGGGTAAGACTGGAAAGGCTCCCAGTGGGTCCACAGATCAGGGAGAGGGGTGTGTTGTAACCAAAATTCCTGGGTTGGCTGCCCTGTCTTGTAAATAAGGCTTTGGGACATTTGTCCTGTCAAAAACTCACTTGGCCTCAGGCCGGCTTTAAAGGGCCCCATGAGAAGACTTTCAAGGCTTCCTGCCAGATGCAAATGAAGAATTGAAAAGAGCAGCTCTGATTGGCCCTGCAAACAGTGCCAGATGCAAATGAAGGGCTGAAAAGAGCAGCTCTGATTGGCCCTGCAAACAGTGCCAGATGCAAATAAAGGATTGAAAATAAAACTTTTTTTTTTTTTTTTTTGGTAGCGGGACTCAAACTCAGGACCTTGCACTTGCCAGGCAGGCATGGTGCTGAGTTATATCCGTGGCCCCCAAAATAGCACTTTTCTGACTGGTCGCGGTGTTCAGGAATCGCGGGGCCCTTGTGGGCCCTGCGTTCTGCACATGTGCTCTCTCTTCAGGAAATGTCTTGCTCCACCGCTTAGCTGTGCGTCTGGGGACCCTTCACGTATTCCACTCAGCTGGCTGTCCAGTTTCCAGGCCCGAGGTACCTGTGAGCCGCCCAGAGGGACAGGCAGGCCCTGAGGGCGGTCAGCACAAAGACCCTGCACCACGGGGCAGGACTCTCGGGACCTGTGTGGAAAATGTGAGGGAGGCCATTTCCGGTTTCTCTGTTTTGTTTTGTTTTGGGGGGGAGGGGGTGTTTGTTTGTTTGTTTTGTTTTTTGAGACAGGCTCACTATGCAGTTCAGGCTGGACTCCAACTGGCTGTAAATCCCCTGCCTCAGCTTCCTGAGTGCTGAGATTACGCGCTTTGCCCACGCCCGACTGGCCATTTCTTCGGGCAGTAAAGCAAAGGTCACAGTGAGTCCTACGTTTCCAGTTTCCCCAGCCAGCACGCACACCCAGCGGCACACGCAGGGGAGAGGCGAGGCTGCACAAGGGGCAGCCTCGGGGCCTCGGCCCGTGTGGACTTGGGTCAGCTCCGGCTTGCTGTCTGCCGGAAGGGAAAGTCATTCTCGATAAACCGCAGTCCAGCAGGCACAGGACAGGGGAGCCGCTCGCCTGCTCACCTCCACGCCCAGGCTGAGAGCTCTGCGGAGGAGACTTCCCCAAAGCTCAGAGGCCAGAAATAACCACTGGAGTAATAGTGCCGGCCTGTCATCCCAGCTTTCAGGACACTGAGGCAGGAAGATCTCTAAGTGTCTGAGGCCAGCCCGGGCTCCACAGTAAATTCAAGGACACCCTGAACTACACAGAACGACCCCATCTCCAAAAATAAAATGAAATAAAATCAGTTCTGGGGGCCAGAAAGAGAGAAATCTAGGACTTGAGGAGGTGATGCCTGTGGGAAGGGGGGTGGTTCCCGGGTCTTTTTGTAAGCAGGGGCTGATTCTCTGTCCCCTCTGCCACTCGCCCCTCCCTAAGCTCTTCCCGATTCCCTCCCTGGTTTCCTCTAACCTCTGTGGGTGCCGAGGTGAAAGTCAGATGGGGCCAAGTGCATCTGTTGGTGCGGGAGGCACATGCTTGGGGGAAGGATTTATTCCCTTCCTCTAAGGAAATCTCAGATCCTCATCCTCCTGCAGAGAAACAGTGAAACGCTGCCCTCCCTATGCAGTTCTCACTGGTCCCGAAACTCTCCATGTAGCTCAGGCTGGCCTCAGATTTGCTGGATCCTCCTGCCTCAGCCTCCCTGAGCGCTGGGATCACAGCGCTGGGCCATCACACCCAGCTCTTTTTCTTTAAAAAAGATTACGAATGAAAGTGACGGCGGCAAACGTCTCGGTGAAGTCCACAAGCCCTCCGAGCCCTCTGCCAAGACCAAGCCCAGCCCAGGGAGGGCAGAGGGGCTGGGGGTCCTGCTGGCCGAGGTGAGGGGTGGTGGTGGACATGGACAGCCCACCCCTTCCTGTGCCTCTGTCCACCCTGTAGAAACAGGACCAAGTAGAGCAGGAGGTGCAGGGAGGGGACACAGAGGGAGCAGATACCGGGTCCCCAGAGGACCTGCAGACACAAATGTCCCCAGGCCGTGTGGTCACATCACTGCCCTCCTACCTGCACACCCTTGAGTTTATCTAAGCCGCACCCGCCACCAAACACCAAGCCCTTTCCTGGTCTCTTCCCCTGACCAAAGTCCAAATGTCCCCAGGCTTCCTCACCTTCAAGCTTTGATGAAGAAAAACAAAGGAAACCTCCTCTTTTTTTTTTTTTTTTTAAGACTGGCTCTCTGTGTCTCCTCATCTGGCCTCCAACTTGTGGAGATCCTCCTGTCTCAGCCTCCAAGGGATGGGCTAATAGGCATGTGCCACCATACCCAGCTCAACAAGACACTTTTTTTTTTTTTGTGCTGGGGATCAAACTCTTGACCTCATGCTTGCCAGGCAGGCACTTACACCACTGAGCTAAATCCCCAGCCCCCAACATATCTTTAGTGAAGAGAAACCAGCTCTAGAGGCTGGAATTGGGACGCCAAGGTGTCTGGGGGGGTCACACTCCTCTTCGGCCTTCGGGGACAGCCCCCACTTCCCTCCCAGCTTCCTCTGCGGCATCACAGAAAGTTTATCAGCAGATTCATAAAAGTACAGTACAGGGACCAGCAGCAGAAGGGTGATAAAGCAGAGATTGTGGTCAATTCCAGACACAAACTGAGCCAGTGGGAGTTTAGAGCCAAGGCCATAAAAGTGTCGGGGTGCACATCTGTTATCCCAGCACTCAGGAGGCTGAGGCAGGAGGATCACAAGTCGGAGGCCAGCCTGGGCTACAAAGTGAGACTTTTGTCTGGAAAATAAAAATGCATGGCCAGGGTTGGGGGAGACTGAGAAGCAGGAACCTCGGGGTGCAGGCAGCACTGGCTAAATCAGCCTAATGCGGTTTGGGCTGCTGACAGGCGAGGGGCATCGGGTATCAGCCTAGGACGCAGGAGCCGAGGGGCTGGTCAGAACCCAGATGATCACAGCCTTGAATTCACAGCAACCCTCCTGCCTCAGCCTCCTGAGGGTGGGAAGGACAGGAATGTGGCTCCACACCCAGCAACTGTTAGGGCATTTAATGAGGAATTTCTATGGAAATAAGGACACAAGTCTCTTGCAGTAGCTGGGAATGCAGATGGTGATGACCTCTGAGTAACCCAGATGCTGGGACGGGAGGCTCTCGTCACTTCCGCTCTACACTCCCACCCCTGCCACCACTGAAGGTTGGTGTGGGAAGCGCTGGGTTATCACTCACGACACTGAGGACCCTGTCATCTCTCTGCTGCGTCCCAGGAGACCCTGCTCCTTAGCCCCAAGAGCCTCCCAGAGGCTTCCTGCTCAGGAAACGTGCCTGACAAGATCCACTCTTCCCAATCTCCCCAGGACCTCAGCCCCCATCCCCCACAGGGCCCCCAGATATCCCCAACTGTTCCATCAGCCTCCTGGCACCTGACACCCAAACCCACAGGGGTAAATAAGTAGGTTCAGCCATAGTGGCATACGCCTGTCACACCTGTCACCCAGCATGCAGGAAGCTGAGGCAGGAGGATCTCTGAGCATTGCAGCCCAACCCAAGCTACACGTGAGTTGAAGGCCAGGATGGACTATTGCAAGCCCTCAGCTTACGAACACCTGAGTTGGAAACTTTCGCACGGTATAACACTCACTTTGCCAGATTATCAACAAATCCAACTCATTAACATTCTCCCAGAATAGAAGGTGCTGGTAAGTCAGGGACTCACTGGACATAGCAAAACCTTGTCTCAGAGAAAGAAAGAAAAGAGGGGAAGAGGGGGGCAAAAGAGAAGCCAGCCAGTTTCCAGTGGAGGAAGAAAAACAGACACTTCAAAATCAGTCACTCAGGTCAAAGAGGCACTTGGTAAAAAATTCAGTTTATGGTCACCCCACACACTGAAAACGGAAGCCTTGAACGTGCAGGCACAGTTGGGGTACCAGCACCCCCATCGATGCCTGTTTGAGCTTCTGCAGCAGGGGGAGGTCAGGGCCGCAGGGGGAGGTCAGGGCCGCAGGGGTCACCGTGGCCCTCAGTGCAGCTGCGCCGTGCTGGACATAACCGCGGTCACCTCCACACCCCACCGGCCCCAGGTGTCACCTTCAGGCCCTCAAGTGCAGCTCTGGGGTGACCCGGGGCCCTGGGGCCACACCAGACACCCGCAGGGCTATCGTGCCCTGTGGAAGCAGCGGGCACTCCACACCCAGGGCCCCCAGCCCCAGCGGCAGGAGAGCTGGCCAGGCCAGGCCCAGAACCGGCCCAGGAAGCACAGGGCAGGGGGGCTCCAATAGCCACCACACCACAGGTTCTGGGGCCGCAGCCCTGCGCTGCCCACCTGGGGGCAGAGGGACAATGAGCAAAATGGCCTGAGGCCCCCATCTCAGGACGACACCGGGAACACATAGTGGTTCTGCTGGGCCTCGGAGAGGGTCAGGGTCAGCGCCAGGCTGGGTTTGCGGGGCCCCTCCCCGTCCCCCATCCTCTCCCCGTCCCCCTCCCCCTCCCCCTCAGGCTCCAAGCAGGGCCGTGGGAGGGGCCGGACTTTGAAGAAGTCTGAGATATACCAGACCTGGGGAAGAAAAGGGGGGCGGTCACCAGGGCTGGACCAAGACCAGGAGGGGACAGGGATCCCGGCAAGGGTCAGATCCCATCCCGCAGGGCTTGCTGGACCGGGGGGTGGGGGGTGGGGGGGTGTCCCAGGGGCTCACAGTGAGGCCAGCCACCAGCGCTCCCTGTAGGAGGCCAACGAAGACGTCGCTCCAGTGGTGCCTGTAGTCGGCCACGCGCGTGTAGCCCACGTAGAAGGCGAAGGACACCAGGAAGAACTGGATCGTGGGCCGCAGCAGCCGAGCCCACTTCCAGCACAGCCGGGCCTGCACATAGAGCTGAGGTGGGAGGGGCGTCAGCCGGCGAGGGCCTCTGTCCCTCCGTCTGTCCATCCATCTGCACAAACCAGAGACCCCACGCAGCCCTACCCCACTCCCGGGGTGCAGCTGGGGAGACCCCCACGCACACTCACCGTCAGGAACACCATGCAGTACATCCCGAAGGACGAGTGACCTGAGTAGAAGGACAGCCTGGAGGGCAGTGGGTGGTGCAGGTCAGCAGGGGACACGGAGAAGGGGGCGCATGCCAGCCCCGCCCCAGCCCCCCTTCCTCCCACGGGAGGGGGGTGGCCACGCCACACCCACCTGGCCTCGGTGACATTGGCGAGGGCACCCCGGCACACGTCCACCTGCACATAGCCGGAGCAGTTCACCCGGCTCCAGTCAGGGTCACACACGGCCAGGAAGCTGGGCCGCAGGCGGCCGATCATGTACTTGGCCAGGTCAGTCAGCGACTGGCTCACGGCTGCCCCGAACAGGAAGGTGCCCAGCACCTTGTAGACGGCAGCCACATAGTTGTTGAAGTCGGAGCGAGAGTAGAGGCGGTTCGTGTAGACGAGGTAGGCTTCCCCGGCCGTGACCTACCCGGGCCGCAGGTGAGGCGGGCGCCTGGCACCAGCACCTGGGGACCCCCCCCCCCGCACCCAGCCAGGGCAGGGCAGGTCCCCCAGACCCGTCTCCTCCCTTCTCCTCCCAGGGCACGCTCCTGTCCCACCCCTCGAGGCCTTACGAGGATGACAGTGGCTGTGATGGTGACGCCAGCCATGAGTCCATGTGTGATGGTGTCCGGCTGGTAGGGGTAGCGGATGGAGTCATCTCCACAGTAAAACCCACGCCTGTACGGAGTGTTCACCAGGGTCAGGATGACAAAGGGGAGCGAGGCTGCGGCAGAAGCCAGGGATGGATCAGTAGCTGCGCCTTGACGCTCCAACGCCTGTCACCCCACCCAGGTCAGCCTTGGCCTCCCCATGGGAATTCTTCTGGTAGCAAATAAGAGACCACTGCACCCTGAAACCACCCCACCTCCAGTTTCCCCAACACCACAGACCACCCAGACCCCACCCTGGACCCCTGCTGCAGCACCACTAGCCTGCTCTGAACCCCGCCTGGACCACACCCAAGCCTCCTCAAAGCTCTAGAGCAAAACCATAGACCCCACAACCCAGGGCCTTTGCACATGACTGCTCTGCCCAACTCCCACAATGACTGCCTCTCCATCTCCTGATTGCCCACCCCCGAGGTCCGTCACAAGGAGATACTTCCACTCTTCACCTCTCCCACCCTCCCCATTGAATTACAGTTGCATATGTGACACCTGATAGATTTCTCCTATCACAGGCATAGGACCAGAGGAACTAAGGTGGGCCTGGAATCTGTGCAGGACCTGGCCAGAGCGGGTGGTACCATTAAGGCGCGTGTACAGGGCTTTGGCGCTCAGCGCACTGGGAAGAGAGAACACGGAGCCCTCTGCTGTGTCCCTTTAGTCACCTTCCCACCAGGCCCACAGGCAGCTGCAACAGGAGACTCAGGCCCAAGCCCAGGGACAGCACAGGCGTTCCCTGGCCGGCTCTGGGCAGGAGTGGCCAGCAGGCAGGAGCCCACTGCAGGGCCCGGGAAGCCGTGCCAGTCACGGAGCTTCCTCCTGGAAGGCCCAGCCTGGGAACCTGTCAGAGGGTTGCAGAGTAGGGGGGCAGGGAGTAGGGGAAACGGGGGTCAGGCTTCAGGCTGTGGTTCAGCTCCCTCAGAAGAGCCAGCAGGGGTTGGGGCCGCAGGAGAACGCAGCCAGAGGGACAAGGGGACCAGGGCGCAGTCAGGGGCCTCCCTCACGGTCGGGGCGTGGTCTCATACCGGCCCCCAGATGCCACCCACGCCACGGCCTGGCACATTCCAGGGTAAATTCAGATGCCCCGCTGTGCCCAAGAGCTGGGCTCGTGCAGCCCGGGCAGGGCCCTTTGCTCTGCCCAGGAAAATGTCCCCACCGGACCCGGCAGGTGCCCGAGCATCACGCGGGCACCTCCGAAACCCTCTGGCCTCGCCACGCCTGTGCCCTCCCGAAATCTCACTGCCTGGAGCGCGTCCGCCCCAGGCTTCACCGCGGGCCAGCGCCCCGCAAGCGCCCCGCAAGCGCCACCCGAGCACCGGGGTGAACAGCACGTGCGCCCGAGGCCGGCACCCGCCCCAGGGGGCCCCGGGGACCCCGCCGTCCCATCGGGCCCGTGCGCCCGGCCGCGGCAACACGGCCTCGGTCCGGCCGGAGGCGGGGGCTGGGGCGCCAGCGCTGGCCAAGCGAGCCCGAGCGGAGCCCGCGCAAACCGGCCCGGCAGGTTTCGCCCCCGCGCGCAGGCGGGGTCCCCGCAGCGCCGCCCCCACCCCGGCCCGAGGGCGAGGGCGAGGGCGCTGCACCCCGGCTGGTGGGTGCTGGCGCCGGCGCCCCCTGGGGCCGCGGCGGGGTGGGCCGGGACCCTGGGCAGCGCCGCCCGCTTCCCGCCAGGAGGGTCCCGCGCGGGGCCCGGCGCTTACCAACCAGCACGCACAGCACGTCGAGCAGCACGAAGACCCACCTCCGCTCCATGCCCCGCCGCCGCCGGCCGCCACCCTGCGCCCGCCAA
>PVLA01013902.1:0-33884 GCA_004027455.1 Hydrochoerus hydrochaeris | reverse complement strand
ACTAGGATTGGAAGTTCCATTCAATCCAGCTATCCCCCTCCTGGGTATTTTCCCCAAAGAACTGAAAAGTTCATATCACAGTGATATATGTGCACCCATGTTCATAGCCGCACAATTTGTGATAGCTAAATCCTGGAAACAACCAAGATGCCCATCAACTGCAGAGTGGATGAAAAAGATGTGGCATTTTTATACAATGGAATATTACTCAGTTATAAAAAAGGATGATCTTGAGGCCTTCATAGGCAAATGGAGACAACTTGAAACTATCCTCATTAGTGAAATAAATAAGAATCATATCTATAAATATCATATTGTGTCTCTAGTGTAAAAAGTAAATAAGAACTACAAGTGTAATAAAACCAAAATGTGTAATTGCTATTGTAAAAAAGAGAGGAAAAGAAAGTACTCTAAGGGATATAACTGCATGTAAGTTTGAGTGTGTAAAATAGATGACCATATTGCTGAATTTTTGTTGGATCTTTGAGCAAAACTGTTTGTAGTCTGACTGTTTGAATATTTACTATGTACCCTTTAACTTTGTAACTTGAACAACTACATCCAGGATAACAGTATGTAATTTATAAATTACTGATTTCTTAGTGGGTTTTTTTCTCATTCTCCTTTTTCTTTCTTTCTTTTAGAATTCTGTATTGTTGCTACCTTTTTTCTGTTTTGTTTTTTTTTTCTTCTCTTTAAATAAAATTTTAAAAATGTATAATTGCTATTGTAAAAAAAAAGAGGAAATAGAAAGTGCTATAAACGATATAGCTGAATGTATGTTTAGATGTGTGGGATAGATGACCATATTTCTAGGTTCTTATTGGATTGTTAAACAGATCTGTTTGCATTCTCAATGCTTTAGTGTCCACTTTGTGTGTTTTAATTCTGTAACTTGAATAACTATTTCTAAAAGAACAACATGTAATGTATCAACTAGTGATTTCTTACTGTTTATCTTCTTTTCTTGAAATTCTGTAATATTTCTACCTGTTTCCTGTTTTTTTTCTCTTTAAATAAAAAATGTATAATTGCTATTGTAAAAAAGAGAAAATAGGAAGTGCTATAAAAGATATAACTGCATGTATATTTATGTGTGCAGGATTGTTACCCATATTTCTTAGTTCTTGTTTGACTGTTGAACAGATCTGTTTGCAGTCTCACGGCTTGAATGTCCATTTTGTGTGCATTTTGTAACTTGAACAACTATTTCTAAAAGAGCAATATGTAATTTATCAGCTAGTGATTTCTTATTGTGTATGTTTTTTTTAATTCTGTAATATTTCTCTCCTTTTTCTGTTTTATCCCTTTAAATAAAAAATTTTTTAAAAAATTCCTATAGATAAAAATTAGCAAAGAGGATTGGAAGTATTTGAAAGGAAGAAAAAAAATGAACAAAATGAACATAGAATAGTGGAATTTCAGAAGGGACTAAAGTAAATGGTGACCTCAGCAACTTCGGGGACCATGTAATGCATCTCCAGATCTTGCATGCCTGGCATGATGGCTGGCATTATTGTAAGTGTTAAGTAAATGCTTGTTGAAAGGAGGGAGGGAGGAGGAGAAGAGAGGGACAGAGGGATAAACAGAAGGGTGATGGATGGACGGATGGAAATAAAACTTCAAAATCTATTTCTACTGTTAACTGTAAAGCAACTAAGTCTCAGAAAATGCAGTGACCTGCTGAAGATCATACACTTACTGAACACCCCATTGTAATGCAGTTGATGCCGGTGCTGTGCTAAGGATGAGGGAATGGCAGGACTGAAATGAAGCTGAGGACCCCCACATCCTAATCCAGGCTTCTGGCACCACATGATGGTGCCTCCCAAAGAGACCATGACGGTTATTTAACAAATAAAGAAGGAATTTAATTGCAAACTTTTCACGCTTAGAAATTCATAACAAAAGTGGTCAAAGAAAAATAATACTTCTAGTGATACAATGTTATCATCGGGAAGGGAAAGAATGAAGATAAATTAAAAATGCAAACATATATTTAACCAGGGCCCTGAGAAAGTAATATAGTAATTAATTAGTAAGGTGAAGCAAAGGTAAATGATGAAAAATACAAACACTTAGCCCAATGAAAGTCCTCAAGGAAAAGATTTTGAATTGTTTAGAAAGATTTCCTCCAAAAGATTCTATTCAACATATATTTTTAAAACTAGGTGAACTCCAATTTCCAACTTAGGCAGATTAAAAGCATTTCCTAAGTAACTGTCTCACTTTAACACACAGAGCTCATGGCCTTGATCAATGCCACCACCAGGCCCATGGAACCAAGCTGCCTGTCACGAAGACTAGCAGAAACGGGGAAAAAAGTGACTGTAGTTTGTTCCCTCGGTGCCCTTTTATGTTCTAAATCCCTAAATGTCTTTAGTCCAAACCTCACTGATTTATTTTCATGGCATAGATTTTAACCTAACTCCTCTTAGAATGTGGAGAATTCTAGAGTGACCCCTTTTAAAATCTGCTCAAAAACCTGCACGTTGCCCACACACCTCCAATGTGTGCACATCTTCACAGTGTGCCTCCAAGTGGCTTCACAGCCAGCCCTTCTCAGTTTTTACACATAGATGGAAAGTCCTCTGCATGTGTTGTGTGTCTGTTCCCAAAGGCTTCCATGATGTTCTCGACAGCCCTGTCTGTAAGAATCTAGCCCCACTTCATGTTCCCCAAAGACTTCCTAACTCTGGAGTCATTTTTTGAAAAAAACAGACCATACTTCAGCTGTTGTTTTTGTTCTGGCTTCTAGGAAGCTCATTATTACATTATATTCTCAATCAAAATAATGGACACTAGTCAAATTTGACACTGTCTTCTGTCTCTATTTTTAAATTTTTATTTTTATTGTTAATGTTCTTGTTTTTATCTGTTTGATGAATTTTCCAGTTCACCATTCCTTCCCACCCTTACCAAGAAAAAGACAAAGACACAGATTCAATTTTTTTGTTCTAATGTTTTTAAAACCTTCTTCTAAATTTATCAAATAAATGTAGAGAAAGTCATTGTCTATATGTACAGAACTTGTACCTTGATGACTCTCTAAACCGAAGGCTGTTCTTCGCAAGTGTGAGTGGCGTGTGCAGGAAAGAGTTCTGGAGTTTTATCTCCCCTCAGCCCATCATGCTTCCTTTTATGAGCTATTTCAAGTTCAAAACTTATGAGGCAGTCTACAAGAAGAGCAGGATCAGGTCAGTGTGGATGTGTGGCCTTGCTAGTCCACAGAGAAAGGCACTAATCCCATCCCATGCCAGGAAAATTGCCTCCACTCCCCGCTCTCCCTAAGTTACCCTTATCTGTTTTTCATCTCTCCAGGTTGCTGAAAGGGGAGGGGATCAGGCTGGGTATAATCTCGATCAACATTCCCAGAATGGGAAATTCATATTGATTTCCTCACTGCGAATCCCTTTAAGCAGCTGATGGTTTCCTACTGGGAACCCTGACAACTCCTGGGCTGAGGACCTAAGCTTCATCTGTAGCATCCTCTCTGCGTGGGCAGCTGGCAGAGGATGGAAAATTCATTATCATGCTAATGATGTCCTATTTAAAATTCTAGCCTTGATTATTCTGTGATTAACTCTCTTTCCTTGATGTTAGCTGCCTTTATATCTGAGTTACAGTGCGAAATCAACAATATTAATAAAGTACAATACAAATTACCAACTTATACACAGGCAGTTATGGAAAACAGTTATCTAAATTTCAAGGTTGTCTCTTTTCTGGAAAGCAGATGTAGCAAACTAAAAATGTTACTGATCTTTTTACCCCACTTTCTCTTCAAAAATTGAAATCCATACTCATGAAAAGTTCATAATTAATTGTCATTAGTATTCAAAGGATGGAAGATACATTTAGCTTTTTATTCTGGTTTCACTATATTTAAAACAGCCTCAGCCCATAATCTCAGCACTAGAGGAGGCTGAGACAAGAGGATTATAAATTCAATCCCAGCCTGGGCCACTTAGTGATTTAGTGAGACCCTGTTTCAAAAAAGAAAAAGAAAAAAATTAAAACCAAAAAGGGCTGGGGATATAGCTCCATGTGAAGGCCTTGGGTTCCATTCCCAGTGCTCAGGAGAGGGGAGGAACTGCTCAGGTGCTCAGGATTCAGCCTTTTCCCAAAGTCATCAGCTGTGCTGGTGATAGTTAAAGCACACTTCTTTCTCACCTCTTCACAGGGACTATATCACAGGGACAAAGGTCAATGGATTCAGAGACACTGTCTGTCTTGGTGCAGTTCCTTCTACTGTTCTGCAAGCTGACACTCCAATCTAATCATCCAACTTGGACAGCTCAGGGAACAGTGAAACTTACCACCACTGTCACTGAACTGGAAAGAAACAACCAAGCAGAAAATCCAAAGTCTAGAACAGCAATCCAGATAGAGAAGAAAGGACTCGTGTTTCTTGTTAATACCTGGCCCCAGGAAACAAACAAATATTTATAATGTATTCACTATTTTAGAATGTACCACTGGACCCTAAAGTGATCCGACTCATAAGGACAGTGCTCTGTCCCCAGGGAACCCATATCGAGCTAGGAACACAAGACATCATGATGATCTCTAGTGATGACAGGGACAGGTTCATGGAGCTCTTTATAAGAAAAACACTGTTAATTGGTCCCAAGTCTACAAATATCTTGTTTTCCTACAGAATCAAGATTCTGAACTTTAGCAGGACACAAGACTGCCCAGGGTAAGGATGAATCCCAGCTACCCTCACAGTTACCTGTTACCATATACCAAGATTAAATCCACAGATATGTGGCAATAGTAGAAATGTGCATAAATTCATAAAGGGGATAGCTGTGCTTGTTCCTTTTGGCTGGATCTGGACATATATGTGGCTGGGCTGAACATCACCTACCCAGAGGCCAGAAGAACAAAATAAGAGAGTCTGGGTCCCTGACCAGCAGGGTTGCTTGTCCATTCCTGTACTACAATTTCTCCCTAAATGGTATATTCTAGAATCACTAGAAATCAAATATTCTCAGAACCTTAGATATTGCTCATTGCTTAGTTTCATTTTTACATGTTTTATCTAAGACCACAGTCATGGCACACACAAGCATAGGCATGATGCCACATGCAGACTACTCCAGTGTAACTGAGCTACTTTCAAACCTAAACACAGAGCTCCTTTTGAATAGTTAACTCTCAAAATCCAAATGTAACTGCATATGGACCCTGGCCTAGTTTTGTTACATGTCAAAAGATAACTTGCTCAGGCATTCATTTTATTTATTTATTTGTTTCCTAGACTCTCACCAATCTTGGATTATTAATTTAGGTCACTCAAGTCAAGTCTCCTCGGACTGGTTAAAACCTAGCTTCAGCCTGAAGCATATATAAATCCACATAGAGGGAAAAGGGCAGCTGATACAGCAAAATCCACCAGGAAACACACAGGGAGCCATCTGCAGTGGAGAACCATCCATAGTAACAATCTCTCATTCCATGTGTTTATGTTTTATTCATCATTTTGAAAATACTTAGAGAAGTGACAATGATGCAATGCAAAGAATACTGCAAAGGCCTTTTTTAAAAAAAAGATATAAATGGCTTTTAGCAACTCAACTATTCAAATGAAAATATTACTGGACTATTCTCAAATCTGTTTACATCTTCTTTATTCTTAGATATGATCTATTCCCCATCTTGTGTCAAAATTGTGACACCACAAAAAATGTACAGTTTTCATTGTTCATGTATATTTAAACAATCCACTTAAAATATATAGTACTCATTCCTATCGTGGCCCAATACACTAGGCTGTAATGTCTTCAGTGAATATGTTATCATTTCTTAGTGTATTATTTAGGCTCAAACATTCAGTCCCTATGATGTTTGGCAAAAAAAAAGAAGAGAGAAAGAAAGAAAGAAAGAAAGAAAGAAAGAAAGAAAGAAAGAAAGAAAGAAAGAAAGAAAGAGAAAGAAAGAAAGCCAAAGCTTAATCTTTAAAGGGAAAAGAAAAACAGATAAGCCCTGGTTTGCTGACCAGCTCAGTGTACATCCTTGAGACTCACAATAACCACAGAACACACTCTCTTTAGTTCAAATTCTGTGATGAGACAGTTCTTTACACAATTTGAAGGGCTTTTAAAACAAATTTTATTCAGCCTTAAATGACACACTGAATTTCTGTTTGCTGAATTCATGTTTATTTGATTTTTAAAGACTAATCTTCAGGTACATCAATTTGTGGAATATTTTCAAAGATTCCCATTTCAAATCTGGTTCCTAATATTCTGTATTTTCTCATTTCTTTTTAGATGAGTAGACCTTGTTAACATAGCCATTTATTCATATGTATATTCCTTTAACTTTCCTAATAAAAACATTTATTTAGTGACTATCTTATGCTATCTATGACTTCTGTTTTATTTTGCTTGGTTTTATCCTCCAGCAACATCTAGTTCCGAGGGGTAAAAGACGGACATGCACACGCGCGCACGCGCGCACACACGCCCTATGTAGACCAGAATCTTTTGAACCCCACCACTGAGTCTGCCAGTGAGAGAGATGTTATTATTCTCATTTTAATAGTGGAGAAACAGATTTCAACATCTATTTTAAATCTGAATTTCCTTCTAATGATTTCATTCTGTATATTAGAAACTGAATCAGCAGAAATTCTTCACATTGTTTAAGAAATAGACTTTCACTGTCTCAGTTTGTACTGAACCCGCATCTTTTGAGGCTTTCAGGGTACAGCCCTGAAGGTGACCTTAGTTCTCTGGACAAGAGCAGAAAGAGCCCGTGAATGTGTCATCTCCTTCGACATGCAGATGCAGGGCACAGCAGCACCAGCACTGTCCGTACCAGTCTATGTGCGATGGAACCTCAGAAGAGCGGACACAGAAGGCCTCTCTATAACCTCTTCTCAATCCCCCAGAGTCAGTCTATCATAGTACAGACCAGAAAACTAAGCCAAGGGACAAAGCAAAATAATGTCAAGTAATGGAAATATTCCATACCTGTGCTAATAGAGTTAGAGTTTCAAATTATCACAAGACCATGAGCAAACCTTGAGTGGAGGACAGGGTGGGGGACAGAAGAAGTCACATATAATACCAAAACCATAGCCAACAGGTGATTCCAACACACTTGCTGAGGCTCTTGCCAAAGACGTTGCCCAGAAGGAAGGCTATGTATTCCATGATGCCTCTCACAAAGAGGTCATCTGGAGCACTGGGACATCTGCCTGGCCTCAGGATACAATAAAAACCATGAAAAAACTCCCCCAGGGTCACACTGGTGCTACTCACTGTGCACAGCCTGCTGGCGCTGCAGTTCGCATGTCAGCTGACTATGGTCTTCCACCACTCTTGCCAGCTCTTCTGCAGTCCTCGACCTGAGTGCCCACAGCCGGCCCAGGATGGGCTCCAGCCCTTCTTTCTCTGAGGTCAAAGTGTGAATCTCCTCCATGAGGTCCTTGGCTGTGCAGAAATGGCTTCCTACAGCACAATGTGGGAGAGGAGGAAGAGAGGTTTTGTAGTGTCTGCAAACATGAAGAGCTAGTGGCAACTAAGGCATGTCTGCAGCACAGGAAAAAGAACCCTGCTCCACCGCCAGGCACAGCCTCCTTAACAGCAATCTACTGAGGAACCAGAAAAGCTCTACTCTCCTTAAACTGAGACACATCCTTCTCTTTATCACATTGTTTTTGGTGTGTCCGCATTAGAGTTGCCATGTCCTGTGAAAAGGATGATATAAAAATGTCTCGTTGGAACCAATGAAAACCACAGGGTATCATGCCATTCTACATCCAAATGTCAAAGTGGTAATGTATTATACCAGAGTTGAAAGAGACTGGGCTGTGGAATCAGGTCAGGCCCAAGTTAAAATCTTAGTCCTGCTGTTTCTCAAACTGCATGATGTGAAACAAGGAAATTAACACACCTAGCATACACATTTTATAAAATATGATCACAATAATGCCTAAATCATAAGTAGCTACAAGAATATATAAGAAATTCTATAAAGCACTAAGCAAAATATATGGCACATGGAATGTAACAGAATACAAAGTTGATGTACAAAAATTAATGTATACCTAAATGTTGACAACAAGTTATTGAAGATTTGTAAAATACAGTTTATTAGATATTTTAAATCTAAAAATACTTAGGAATAAATTTAAAGGAATATGTGCAAGAGCACAACAGTGAAAAAATTTTTTTTAAAAAACTGAAGATTTAAACAGAAAGATAAAATATACATATAAACAAGATAACTCAATGTTACAAATATTTCCATTTTTCTCAGATTGATTTATTGATTTAATATAATCCCAATCAAAATTTCATGAGGTTCTTTCGTAGAAATGTATCAGCTTATTCTAAAATGTAAAAGAAAATGCAAAGTCCTAGATCAACCAAAGTCATCTTTAAACAGTCTCAATTTCAAGGCTAAACTCATGACTACCATAAATCAACACAGTATGACATCATAATACAGAAGGGCAAGTAGAACAATGGAATAGAACAGTTGAATCCAAAAGATTCATACTGATATGGTCAGTGCCAAGTAAATCAATGAAGAAAAGAAAATATTTTCAACAAATAGGATTAAACAGCTATATAAGGAGAACATTAACTTCGGTCTATATCTCAAACCATACATAAAATACAATTAGAGATGGATTACAGATTTTAGAAAAGTTAAAACTACTAAACTTTTAGAAAGAAACAGGAACATTTTACTGATTTTGAAGTAGCAAAAACATTGCATAGAATACAAAAACACTATAAAAGACAACAATTGATAAATGGACCTTCATCAAAATTACAGACTTCTGTTCATCCAAAGGCATCATTCAGAAAATGAGTATTCAAGTCACAGACTTGGAGAAAATATTTGCTCATATATATCTGACAAAGGACTTGAGTCATGTAGTTCAACAATTAACACCCAAATAATACCATTGAAAATTGGGCCCCAAAAGGGTTTAACAAGGCATTTTACAAAGTAAGATACACAAACATCCAATAAGCCTATAGGAAGGCCTTTGACATCATCAGTCATCAGCAAAATGCAAATTAAAACCATGGAGATTTTACTACAAACTCATTCAAATGTTTCAAAGCAGCTAAACTGAAAATGTCGACACTGAGGGAACCGGGCTGCCAGACTCACAGAGGCACAACAGAACAGCTCCTCAGAGAATGCTCTGCTGGTTTTCATGAGTTAAACCTATGCCCATCCTGTGACCCAAAAACCATACTTATAAGTATATTCATGTCATAAATGAAACATGTAATTGAAAAGACATGCACTCAAATGTTCATAGTAGCTTTATTCATGAAAATCTAAATCTGGACCCCATCTACAGGAACATGCAAAAATATGTCCAACAGTGTGAGACTACTCAGCATTAAAAGGCAATAAGCAATGCTTTCATGCAGCAACATATACGTTCCCCCCACCCAAAAAAAAATGCAAAAGAGCACATGCCACCAGATTCCACTGATGCCTCTTTCTAAAACAGGCAAAACTGGTCCATGGTAGGAGATTCCAGAGCAGTATCTGGGAAGGAGGGATAATACCTAAAAGGTGATGTTTCTAAGGGGATAAAACAGTTCTCATTTTGTTAGGGTTGTTAGTAAGATAGATGTTATCAGGTATGGTGGTGCACACCTGTAATCCCAACACTTTGGGGACTGAGGCAGAAAGATTGCCAAGAGTTCAAGGCCAACCTGGACTACGTACTGAGTCCCAGTACTCTTAAGACTTACCCAGTTCATTGAATGCACATCATACTTCAGTAAAAAAGAAAAATAGGAAAATTTTAAATATTAAAATTTTAAAAACTAATAAATATATTACATCAAAGCATGTTCCATAAATAAAGCTACCGTTACAGGAAAATTCCATTGAACTTGCTAAAACTTTACTGTAACCATAATGATAAAACAAACAGAAGCCTTGGGAGGTAAGTTATTCTCCACACTGCCAACCCTAAGATGCAGTTTTTTTCTTTTAACAGTTTAATGTCTCTGAAATAAGATGTGTCTTACAGCCACCCCCAGCCTGGAGGCAGTCTGGATACACTTGTCACAGTACACTTGTTATTCTTGGTGCATGACTGACCATGGGAAAGCCTTAGTGTTTCAACACACAAATCACAACAGGAGCACTTCTTGCTCTTGACTGAAAACTTTCTGTGGATGTGAATTTGTAAGATTAAGGTAGCACCTGCCTTTAAAACTTAACAAATGGACCGGGCATGGTGGCATGTACCTACAATCCAGCACTCTGAGAGACTGAGGCAGGAGGATCACAAGTGTGAACCCAGCCTGGGCGACCTAGTGACTTAGCAAGATCCTGTCTCAAAATAAAAAACAATAATAAAAGGGGTAAGGGATGTGGTTCAGTGCACAGTCTTAAAGATAGATTAGATAGATAGATAGATAGATAGATAGATAGATAGATAGACAGACAGACAGACAGACAGACAGACAGACAGACAGACAGATAGATAGATAGATAGATAGATAGATAGATAGAATATAAAGTAAATCAAACTTTGAAGAATGGTATTAGCAGCTTGGCAGAGAGCCTTACAGAAATCAGCATTATTTTGGGGGGGGGGGAGCTGCACCTTCAATAGCTCTCAGGACACAGAGGATGATAACATATGGGAAAATATCAACCCTAACAACTTGGAACCCACAAGTGTTTCAAAAGCCTCTGCATATGAAGATGAAGATGCCTTAGAAAAACTGTAACCAATTTATTTTCTTTCCTAGGAAAATTAGGTGACTTTTTAAAGGCTAAATACATCTAAAAGAGTTATCTCAATATGTATAAAATGAAAATTCTTGGCCACAGAAAGCACTATATCATTTTTTAATTGACGGCAATTTTTCCTTCTTTGTAGTATATTAAACACTGGCACTTTTTATGTTCACAGAAATACACATGGTTATCTCTATTTTGCAGCTGATAAAACTGAAATCTGGAGAATTCAATATCTTGCTGAAGGTCACAAAGCAATAAACAACAGGGCAAGTTTATACTTAAAAAAAAAAAAAACCCTCCAGAATCCTCCTCCCCTGTTAATACTGAACTCTGCTGCTTACTTCTTTATTATCATATGATAGGCAAATTTCAAACCAATATAAATGTTGAAAATATTACAGAGTATTTTCCCATCTCAAGGGCATTCTGAACTCCCAGCTCAGAATTCTGCCACTGAAATCTATGGTTTCTGAATCCATGGTGGGAATATCATTTTTTGAAATTTCATCTCTCACTGTATGCAGCAGCATAGCACATAGCATAAACAACAAGGTGCTGCCTGCCCTCCAGGAAATGACCATAAAATAAAGGGGACAAGATGCATCCCAAAAATAGGCAAGGTCAGAAAAGAAGTTTGCTCCAGAGGGAGACTGAGGCAGGTTTCACAAGGGCAGAATGTAAGGCTTCCAGAAGCAGAAGCACAAGCCCCAGTTAGAAAGAAAAAGGTAAGTGGTAGGAGAACAACTGACAAAGAAGCTAGTATTATAGCACCCCAAATGCTGATGGGTTAGGCCAGTTTGGGAAATTATAATCATAGTAACACCACAACATAACAGGCTAGACTTTTACATGCTTTCAAGTCTTAAACAGAAATATGCCAAGCTTCTTTAGGACAGGAGCTGCCTGTTCTGAACGATGACAGGTCAGCAGCTACAACGGAGGCCCCTCGCCATAGGAAGCGACAGGAAACCCAGAGGGAGCCCAGGTTCTTGGAGAGCCAGTAAGAGGATGTGCCCAGAAGTACAGTGCATAGAGCAGAACAGCCAGGCTCAGGCTGTAGCAACAACTCTCCTGCCAGGCTGGGCCTAGAAAACCCTGACCTCTCTACTTTGGACAGTAGAGTGGGCACCAGCTCTGCTCCAGACACCAGACAGGACACTTACAATGTGCTATTTCTTCCTGCAAACACTTCAGAGGAAAAAAGGACTCAGAACACCTGGGAAAAGTGAATACATGGAGCAAGTGTCCATGCGAAAACTTTGCTGGAAATGTATCTTATAAGCCCTGCTGCTCTTTGCTGCTCTAGTGGGCAGAATTCTTACAAAATACCAGAGACAGTTCATCAAAACACGGCCCTTTCCTGATCCTGAGGTCTAAGGTTTGGGAACACGTGTGGTGATAGAAGTGAACATTTCATTTGTGCAGAATGTGTGAATTTCCAGTGACAGGAATTATCAAAATTCAAGCCATGATAAAATGCTACACTGCCCAACTTCATATTTTATAAGCATCCTGACCTCTCATCCAAGCCCTGGAGGCAAACCTTGCTCAGTGAGACAAACCTTTTCTGGTTGCTTAACTGGTCAAGAGCTGGCAACAAAAATCCAGAAAGGCAGGGTTGAGCCTAGAGAAAGGCCATGACTCCAGTTTCCATGATGCTAATGGGCCACAGGAGGGTGTATGTGTACCCCGTGTAGAGGATGCACCAAGATGGAGCAGCACATGCATCTGGCCACTCTTCAGTCAGGAAAGAGACATGGGATCCTCACGGTTCTGTGAAAGCACCTGTCAGAAGATTATTACATCTGCAAATTACATGACCAAAGACCTCAGCTGTATGCTGAAGCCACAGCTAGTGTCGCCCCTCTCTGCTTTTTCTACTCTCACTTCCACTCCACATTTGTGCATTTGTGTTTATCTCCTCAAATTCTCAGAGCAAGATGGGTCATTGGGATTTTTCTTTCTTTAACTGAGGCTGATCCCCAAAAGCCTGATTTCACAGTAACAGTACTTTCCATATCTGAATTGTCTCATCTAACTTTCCCAATAAACCAGGAAGGAGTTTTATTCATGATTGTCCTGGATTTCCATGTGAAGAACACAAACCCAGAGAGTGACCTTGCTAAGGTCACAGTTTTCAATTCTGAGAGCCATGAGAGAATGCTGGACTTGAATTTGTTCAATCTCATATCAATTAACTTAATCAAAATGTGTATACAAATATCATAAAGTAAGGGAGCACATAGGGGAGCATGATTCCTATGCCCCCATGGCTCTTTCCCCAGCCTGGTCCCCAGGCCCACTCTGCCTTTCACCTGGGAACACCTCACACTCCTGACTTTGGACCCGCAGACATTTCAATATCACCAAAAGTGAAACTTATTTTGCCTACACACATGCGAGCTATACTTTTTAGTGATAGAACTCAGGGGCATTCTACTACTAAGCTATAACCACAGACCTTTTTATTTTTTTGAAACAGAGACTCATTAAATTATCCAAGCAGGACTCAAATTTGTGATCTTCTTGCCTTGGCCTCCTTTAGTTCTGGGATTACAGGCATGCTCCACCATGTATAGCTGGACCATATTTCTTTACTGGGCAAAAAAGAAACAAACACCAGTACTAAAAATAATCAAACACTTAAAGCAGTAGAGCCCAGTATCTGTTATCCTGCATAATACCAAGTCTTCCCAAGATCTTCATGCTCAGATATACATGGTATCTTAGTCCATTTTCTGTTACTGAGACAGACAAGCACCCAACTCTCCCATTTCTCCCACTCTGGAGGCCAGAGGTGGGTATGGTTCAGTCAATGGCTGCCACACACCTCCCGTTCACTTCCTTTTTTCCCACCATGGACTAGGACAGCAGGCCTCCATGTCCTTCTTGGTTGCTTAGCAGCCACTATCCTCCAAGACAGTCCAACAGGAGTACAACAGCCCTTATGTCAGCTGCAGTGTCCCTCCCTGGATCTCCCCAGCTCAGATGCTGCTGTCACCTTAGGAAGAAGGCAGGGGTATCACCCAGACATGGTCAAGATCAGGGAGGAAAGGAAATGAGCCCATCGTTAATATCACCAATCTTCCTAAACTCTAATTAGCTATAATGAATACAAGTAACCTTTCTAAAGATTCTCTGGTTTCAGGTCGCCATTTTTCCCAGAGTTGTGAGAGCTGTCAATCAAACAGCTCATGCTGCCCTGCCTCCTCAATGAATCACATCTAGGAGAGCTTCCTGGAACTTCACTCCCACTGGGACCTATCACAGGCCTGCAACTGTGATATAAGCAGCACTCCTGGCATACTTCTCAGGTCAATCTAGGAGGGCACAGGTCATATTAAAGGGTAAAGGTAAAAGATTTGCTTTCACAGTCCTATGATTCCACTTGTGATTTATTTCTCTAGTAGTAGAGCTCCAAAAGTTCTATAAATCTACTCAAGATTTTTTTTTATTTTAAAGAGAATAAAACAAAACAAAGCAAAACAGAACAAAGATCAGAACAAAACAATGCAAGCAACATAGGATTTCAAAACAAGACAACAGGAAATCAACAGTGGTTACCATAATGACTTTTGTTTTCTTTCAAATAGTTATCCATATCTTCATACACAATAAATTCAAACAAAACAAAATAGTATAAAACCCATCAAAACAAAAGCATGAAAGCAGTATAGGCCTTCAAAACCAGACAATAGGAAAATCAACAATGGCTACCATAATGTCTCTTGCTCTCTTTAAAATAGCTGAGTATACCTTCACACATATTGAAATCAAATTATAGAAAACAGACTAAAACCAATCAAAACCGAATAAAAACATTATTGGACTTCAAAACAAGATGATAGGAAATCAGCAATCGCTACCATAATGTCTCACTTTCTTCCAAGTAACTTTTGATACCTACTCAAGATTTTTGTCCTGAATGGTATGGACAGAGTGGTTGTCTCAAAAGAAAAAGCAATAAACAGTAAGGCCTAAAGAGCTCTTTAAACCAGCAGCCAACAAAGATCAGCAGCAGAGACTAGCATCCAGCAGCATCAACCTATGACATCCAGCACAAGCTGGTGCTGGACAGTGGACCTGGCAGCAGCAGAATCGATCTGTGGGGTCCAGCACAAGCTAGCATCACATGAAAGTTGCCTGCAGCAGCAGTGACCAGCAGTCATGAGCATTCAGCATTATTCAGCATCAGTACTGCTAGCAGAGCTATACTGTGCCAATTTAGTATTTCAATCTGAATCGAACAAAAGAACCCTCAGCCGATTGGCTACACTATTACAACAGAACACCACAGAGTTGAGGATTTACAAGCATACAAGTTGATCTGACTCAGAGCTCTGGAGGCTGCCAAGTCCAAAAGGAGGTACTGCACCTACTGACAGCCTCTGTGCTGCCTCCTCATCTGGAGGAAGGGCAAGCGCACTGGTGCCAGAGAAGGATTCAAAGGCAGAAATTAGCCTTTTATCAGAACCCCTCCTTGGCAGTAACTGGCCCACTCCTTGACATCAGTTCTTGATGTGCAGCCCTTGTGGCCTTTCTACTTTTAACCTGTGATAGGATTTTTGGTTTAGTTTGGTTTTCATTTTGAGTGGTGGTCTGATTGAATGCCCCAAGCTGGGCTTAAACTCATGAGCTCTAGCCATTCTCCCATCTCAGTCTCCTGAGTCACTGGGACCATAGCTGTACCCAGCTCTCTGGTCATCCATTAAAGGTACCATTTCCCAACAGTCTTGCATTGGGGATTCTACCTCCAACACATGACATTGAGGACACATTCAAACCCCAACACACAGCCAGGCAAGAAAAAACTTATCCTTGTCATTCTGCCTCCCTTCAGTGAGGTTCAGCAGCCTGCTGAAGCTCTGACTGACTGAACAAAGGCCCACTGAAGCAGCAAACAAGATGCTGCCAACTACTCCCTACCCTATCTGCCCCTGGAATCTCCTTTACCTGGAATTTGCACACAGTTTGTGAATTCTTCCAGTTTCCATGATTTACTGAGACAGCTTAAGACCTCTTCTAAAAGCAGAGCCCCATGCCAAGCAAACATCTTGGACAGCCATATATGTCACAGAAGATGGGGACATAATGCTGGACACACAAGGCCATGTAAGAGCATGATTCTTCTAACAGCTGGAGCAAATGCAGTGCCTGATGAATGATGAAATTTGCACTGGGCAGAGTCAGACCATAGGTGAAGATCTAAGTCAGACCCTAAACCTGAAGCTGTTGCCCAGGAACCTGATCCTCCACCTTCACAGAGTGCCCCAGAGGTCCCCTGCTCTAAGTTAGACCCAGAGGAAATCACTCCACTTTCTCCAGTGACAAACCAGAAAGCCAAATTATAGCCACAGTAGCCAGCAGCCCAAAATGACCAGGATGGATTAGTAACTGACAACTTCCCTGATTTTTGTGCCCACATCCAATTTCAGACCAACCAAGAAAGCAGTCACATAGAACACCTCTGTCCACTTGACTTGCCCTGCCTCACCAGGCCAACAGCCTCCACCTAGGGTACACAAGAGGCCTCCTTTCCCACCTGCAATCCTCTAACTCTTCCACGTGCCTCTGAGCCCCTGTCAAGTTTAGGTGACATGACCCATGTGCTCACTGTATCGAGCTCTAGTATGGAGCCTATCTTATCCCCACTGGGTGGCTATTGCTTCTTTTCACACTGCACAGGCAACATCTCTGAAGAGCCCATACTGAGTCTGCCTGCTCCAGTTACTGATCTAAGTCAGCAGTGGCAAACTTATGACACGTAGGCCATAGCCAGGTGTCTGTTACCATTGAAACTCTAAAAGGTCTGCTATCACTGATCTAAGGCATGGGCATTTTAAAAGAGAAAAATGGCAAAGAAAGAAGAAAGACAGAAGAAGAGATGACACTCCAGGCTGCTTACCATCTGGATTGTGTTCATCTGCTCTGCACATATAAATGGCCTCACCTGGACCCTTGCCACTGCTCTGGTTCCCTGGGCTGCAAGCACAGTGGCACCTCTGGGCTTGACCCAAGTACCCACACTCATCGCAGCAGATGCTCTACTGACTCAGGTCAGCACTGCCCTCCAGCTCCTGTGCCCAGGCTTCTGTATTCTGAACCACACACTCTAAGAACATGTGGTGTCCAGAACCCATTCAGGAACTTTTTAAAGCATTTCATAGGTTTTCTTGTAATATAATGAGACATGGTTTAAACATAAGACCATTTTATTTTAGATTATATCTGATGGGTTATATTACAAAGCGAACTTCAAAAGCAATCAGAACTAACAGTATATGAGTGAAATTTTTTTCCTTATTTGGCAATTGACAGTCTATTTGTTTTACTTTAAATTAATTATGTAAAAAAGAACATTGTCTCAAAAACCTAAGGTGATATATATTTGTTGACTGAGTACCAAATATCCACCCAGAATAAGATGGAAATTTAAATAAATACATGTTTCACATTTCAAAATCTACTTTCACTGCTTGATGCATAGAATTCATTCATTTTTGTACTTATATAGAAAATCTAGTTTTTCTTTGCTTCATTTTCCTCTCTTCTTCTTCCTCTTTCTCCTCCTCTTTTCCCATCCTCATTCTCCAACTCTTCCTTGCTTCCTGTGAGTTTCAGGGAGGGCAGACCACCTTCCCAATTCATGGTGCCCTTCCTGCACCATGAAGGTTCTACAGGTAAGACCTTGTTAATTCTCATGATGGTGTATTGTCCTCTACACAATAGGAAGAATTCAAGGTCAGGAGATGGGACCAATAGTTAGATAGATTAGACATGAGGCCAGAGAGTTGCCATAGGGCATCTGCCAATAACAAGTTTCCTGAGTGCAACACTCCTAGTCATGGGTCAGACAAGTAGGCACGAGACCACCCGACAGGGAAACAGATATGCAGTCCAGCTGCCCAGCCAGGTGGTGGTTTCCTATTAGGGCAGGTTCCAGATATTCCAGGACTATGCCTCATTTTGTCTATTCTGCGCTCTGCACAGTCAACAAGATGAATTTAAAAAGCAAGAGTCTCGGGAACATTTTTTGAGAAGGTGGCAAGTGTAAGATCAAAATGCAGCTCTCAGACCTGCTCTTAGCTCAGGGCTGCCAGCCAAATGCCCCCCCCCAAGTGAGGAAAGGCAGAAATTTGGGTCTATCTTCACTCACTCTGTGCCCAGGAAGGCAGTTACAGTGAAGGGGATTTCCCACGGTACCTCTGGCTGGCACCATAGCTCCACCCTTGTGAACATTAAAACCATCTAGAAACCTATTATTGGGTTCTGTGTCCAGGCCAGTCCCAGAAACTCCCACTGAAAAGACTGAGTCTGGGACCTTTGTACATCTGTTTTAACTTCCCCGGTGATCCTAATACACACCAGCAAGAACCACAAATCTGGAGGCTCCAAGAGTCCAGAGCTCCTTGAGAAGCGCAGCTATGCACTCGGAGTTCTCTGTAGTGAATAAGAGCAAGAGAAACGCGAAGATGGACACACCACAGCACTCTTGGAAGGTGCCAGCAAGCTTACTAGTATCACAGAGATGCCCACTAACTGGCCCCTCATGGGTGTCAGCCAGCAAGTACAGTTTAGGGGGTTCTGTCCTGACCTTCTCTAAGTGACACAGCAACAATAAGACCCATTATTGCGGTGCACTTCACCTCAAACCAGCCTCTGCTGAACAACCTGAGAACTGAGGCATAAATAGAGACCAAGATTCAGCTGAGACAAACAGGGTCTTTCAGATGTCTGAAACTTACTGGAGGAATGTCTCTAGCCTGGTCACTCCTTGGAGAATCTACTGTCCATGGCAAAATGAAATCTGGAGTGTTGCATGTGATGTGTTACCACTGTCATGTCCGTGCTGCATATAACCCACCATAGGGACAGCTTTCCAAGTGACCCTTGTCAATATGTACAACACTACACACACTCAGACACAGGCAGTTCTGAAAATCAGCAGTGACCAACATTATGTGGACTACTGTGCCAGCCTTCTCCTTTCTCTTTGCCAGATTCCCATACCACACACCTCATAGCCAGGCAAGCCTTCCTAAAATATGGATTTGCTTATGTCACTGCCCCAGACACCAAGCTTGTAGCAGACATGGTGGCACACACCTGTAATCCTAGCACTCAGCAGACTGAGGAAAGAAGATAGCCAAGTTTGAGGCCTGCCTGAGCTACACAATGAGTTCAAGACCTGAACTATATAGCTAGACCCTATTTAGAAAAAGATTTTTAATAAAAAAAAAAACCTTGTAATGGCTTCCTGGCACTCTTATCCTCTACTACAACTCAGAGGCTATATGGCCTGGTCCCAACACAATGTGACAAGTCACATTGTCACTGGCAGCACTGATCCCGTGCCTGAGTCTACACACATTCCTCCCCCAAGATATATACAACTAATCCTTGCACCTCCAGCCCTGCTCCACTGGGGCCAGTCCCAGAGGAGAAAGGACCTCACCCATCCTCTGTGCCATTTTTAGCACAGGACCTGGAAACAAGTCTGGCATTTAGCAGGTGCTCAGTGATGCTTCTGATTAAATAAATCAAGCAGGCCATTTTCTCTAACTGAAAAACTCTGACCATATCTTTAGTTCTCATACTTCCGCTGGCTCATTAGACACTGCCGCACTCTGGATGTGGCACCAAAACCCTTTGCCACACATCCCATTGCGCATGGCCTTCTTCACTCCTTCCCTGTGAATCAGGGCCCCAAGATTGTTGGCTAACAAAATAGGATGGAAATAACACAAAATGATGTTTTAAATGTGCCCAGCAGATTTTTTAACATTCCTTCTCTGGGGTGGCACCGATTTTCCTCTCTTGAATGTGAGCTGAACTTAGTGACTTCAAGTTGCTACACAGAAGTGACTCTGTGTGGTGCTGGAGGTTAAATCTTAAGAGGCCCTGTGGCTTCTGTCTTGCTTGCCTTTTCTCTGAGCACTTAGCCTGGGAGGAATCAGCTGCTGTGTTGTGAAGGAACCCAGTACAGCATGCATGGCAAGAAACTAGGTCCTCTGTCACAGACACTGGATGACTTAGGAGGATAACTCAACCCAGCCCAGCCTGGCATCCCCACAATACAGCCTGATAGGATTCTGAGCCTCAACCATTCAGTCAAACAGCTCTGGGTTTCTGACCTCATAAATCATGAAGAGCTAATAAATGTCTGTTGCTTCAAGCTATGGTGTTCTTGGGGTGATTTGTTGTGCACTAATAGAGATCATGCCGATTTTTTTTAGCACAGGCTTTAAGGAATAAGAATTTTCTACTTCCTGCCTCTTGGGATACTTTGGGAACCCGGATGCCATGACTTAAGGAAGTTGAGCTGGTTGTAGAGGGGCCACATGAACGGCAGCCAACAGCTAGACCTCTACCAGTCACATGTGTGCAGCATCTTGGAAACAGATTTTTCAGTCCTCATTGAACCAGTCCCTCTGGCCTGCCAAGCCCTGTCCACACTGCAGGTACATAGGCAAAGGAGAAGGCTGATGACATTTTCAGTCATTAAGTCTTGAGGTAATTTATTATAGAGCAACAGATAATGAAAACAGACCTTGGCATCTGGCTTTGGGGTACCACTGTAACAAAACCCTAAGACGGAAGCACTACCTCTGGGACCAGCGAGCAAGCAGAAGCCTAACTAACGAGTTTGAGGAGCTCTGCCAGCAAAACTCAGAGGAGACTTGGTTTGGACAAAGGTCCTATGCTGGACCCAAGAGGCCAACCAAAATGGAATGACTCACCCTAAGAATCCCCAGCACCAAGCTGAAACTCAGTTGTTCTGACCTAAGAAATTAGAAGAAAACAAATAGCCAGAACCCCAAACGAAGCAATTTTAGCCAGCATGATAAGGAAGGCCTATCTGCTTTAACCCTTACAAGAAAATAACTTCCAAAGGACAAATCCATGTCTTCTGTTTCTGTTTTCCTCAGCCTATAATGTCAAACTTCTCTGCTCAACTAGCCAAAACACTCATTCTTTTCTCATAGAATAAGGTGCTTGTTGCCTAGTTTGAGAATTGTAAGCAAAAGGCAGTTTGATCCTTAAATTTGTTATAGTTTTGGTTTTTGACAAGGCTAACAGGAAAGCAAGAAAAATCTGATTCAATACTGAAGGAAAGAGGATCCTTATAATGTAATGGCAGAAAAGTCACTTAGTTATCATCAAGGGTGGAGAAAAGGATTCTAATAAATGTAATCATGCTGCCAAGGAGATTTCTGGGCTGCTGACAGAAGTGCTTGCTGGCTTCTTGCCACTGCCTGTGATAACATGCAAGGGGAGAGATGAATGAAGGAATAAGCTGTTAACTGTAACAGGAGCTAAGACTCACTAGGTTTGAAAATAAAACTATTTCTATTTCTAGACTCTGCAGATGGCAAATGATTATCAAATTAAGGAAGGGCTTCAGGCCATCAGTGGAATCAGGATGGGTCTGTAAATGAGACAGTGAATTACAGAAACTTGTGGACAGAAAAAAAAAAAAAAACACTAAGGTTCTTGAGGACACTGTCAGTACCATGAAATTGGCCCCTGGAAATCCCAAGGGCACTGTCCTCATAAGGACTCCAGAGCACAGAAGGGCTTCTCTTGTTCTCATCACAGTTCAGGGATCTGCCAAGCTGAAGGCACTTGAGTGGGACAGAACAGAGATAGCATCACACATACAAGATGTAAAAGAAAGAAAACACCCGACCACCAGCACAATCAGCTACTGAGGGAGAGGCCCACCCGCCTGAGAGCACGCAGAGAAACCGAGACACAAGGTGAGAGCTCACCCCCATTAGGGCTGTGCTTAACTCAGGTCTCTTGCACCCAGTGAGGCCTCACTGATTTTCTCAACTGAGCAAAGAACTAAAACAAAACTCAGGTCCATCTGCAACATAACATCAGAGAATTTTCCCTGGGACTCTAAAGAGATAATTCACACCAGAGAGAGAGAGAGATTTCTGATGCCTGCATAACACCTCTCTTCCCTCGGGCTTCATGGAGGCTTTTCCACCTGTATTCTTGGGGAAAATGTATTGATTAAGGAAGGCAAAAACACTAACTCAGAAGCAAGGTTGTATTCAATCTTCTTTTTTCCCCTTGGCAAATGGAGTCATAATTCCAAGTAAGTGACGTGCAGAGCTGTTAAGACCCAAGCACTGTGCTCATACTGTGATGTTCTGCAGGTTGTAAATGGCACGGACGCTGCGCCAGGGAACAATTTGCTGGTTAGCTGCCAACATCAGTATTTAATGATCTGAAGAGCAGAAGCTGCCAATTATTGTATTCCTCCTTAAAACACCATTTAAAACCCATACGTATAATTATTATACCTTTCTGTTAAAATTTTATGAGTCCTCTGAAGCTGATGGGCTGTGGGTTCATTCAACCTATAAATCTCAGAGAACTCTTTGAGGCTGTCATTCCATAACTGGGTTAAAAATCCATTGATTACCCACTGGGGAGCCTGGACCCCAGTCCCTGAGCTGCCACCGCTTGAGTAGCAAGCAAGTGTAACCGAAAGACACATCCCACAGCCTCACTGTCCCAACTACAGCTATTATGAAAATCACATAAAACAACAAATACAGAAGAATGTTTAAAAACACTATTTAAATTAAAAAGTAAGATACTGTTCTCAAAGATCTGAGTTTTCAAGCTATTAACTGATGGAAAAATATATCCCTCAATAAGTGTTCATTTATAAGGTCCTTTAAAGTTCCCAAATTGTACAACAGAACTTTCATAGGTGCACATCAGCGGGTCTCCCATTACCATCCTCCCCGCTCCGTGGATCTGGCCACATCAGTCACCCACACTGAGCATCCTCAGAGCACAGCGCTGTAAGAAAACTGGTCTAAGAGTAGGCCATCTACTCTCTAAACCCTGGAGTTGGAAGCACAGAGGTCCCATTCAGTGTTCACTGTCCCGTCAAAAAAAAAAAAAAATGGGTCACCCCATTACTGGGGATGTAGTAGGGAAGCCCCCTAACAGCAGGAGCTGCCCGAGCATGACGTAAGTAATAACAGAATATGAATGGAATATAAAGTGAGGTGATGGGTTGGTGGCTGTCACTAGTCCATCAGCAGTTACCTGATATGGCAAGCATTTTGGCTTCAAGCAATGCCAGTATCTGGGTCTCAAGGTCACTGACTCTCCTCCTCAGGGCGCTGCAGAGTCTCTCACCCATGCACACCTGCAAGGAGAAACATCCAGGAGTCAACACCTACTGCTCCAATCAGAATCAGAGCAGCCAAGACAGAAACTGGTGAGTGGTTAAGAAGGGTGATTCAAGCAGCATACATGATATATGTATGCTCATGTTCATAGCTGCACAGTTCACAAAAACTAAGTTCTGCACACAGCCTAGATATACATGAATAAATGGATAAAGAAAATGTGGTATACACAACAGAATATTATTCAGTCATAAAGAAGAATGAAATCCTATCATTTGTAGGAAAGTAGACAGAAATTGAGATGATCATGCAAAGCGATATATGACAGACTCAGAAAGCTAAATGTTGCGTGGTTTCTCTTATACTATGAGAAACCTAATATGTTAATTTTAAAATTAACATTCCTCCTTAAAACACCATTTAAAACCCATACGTATAATTATTATACCTTTCTGTTAAAAAGTCTGCTAGAAGGCAGACTCTTAAAGACGGGGAAGGGGACTGAAGGACAGGAAAGATAAAGGAGAGACAGGATAAAGATAAAGAGATTGAAAGTGAGTAAGTTGTGATATATGCACTGTACCAGCTCCCAAAATCAGCATCACTACTCTGTATTGCAAACACACGCTAATTAAAAAGGAGGCGTGATAAAGAGGAACAGCTTAGCAAGCAACCAATGAGGAAAGAAGGAAAAGAAGGTAGGGGGAAAAAAGGACCTGGAGGGAGGAAAGGAAGAAATAAGAAAGGGGAAAGAAGGAAGCAGGAGCAGGATAGGAGGAAAAGGGACACTGGTGTACCCAAGCACATCCTTGTACCCTCCCAGCACAAGGCAACACAAACTGATGTGCAATCACACAACAGAGAACAACCACAAGCTGCGATAATTTGGTCACTTCCACTTTCTGCTTCCCTCGGCCTTTGTTTCTACTCCTTGTCAAAGGGAAACTCCTCTCCCTCACTCACACCCCTGCAGACTATCTGCTCAGCTGTCACCTGGAAAGAAAAGCCCTGCCAGTCAAGACCTCAAAAGACAGGCCCCCTCATAGGTCCTCCTCCTCCTCCTATCTTAACCCTAAGCTAACACGCCCTTTGTTTGTTTCTGTTTTCACATTGGCTCTCTCTGCTGGGACACAAGCTCTACATAAGCAGGGACTTTGTTCTGTCCCTGGCACACAGCAAGCAGTAAATTAAGGTATGGCCTTTGAGATCAAGGTCAGAGCAGCAGGCTAGATTTAATTACTAGAAGATATTCTCTAGGGAAATTGGAGGGCAGATACCTGCTGGCAAGTCAGATTTGAAAAACAGACAAGTAACTCACATGGGTTTGTGGGTTTTAGCATTTATTTTCCCATGACACTCCAAACATTTCCTACATTTTTCTTTGCATTTCAAAAATAACAAAAATCATAAACTGTTATCTCCTTTTCCTAGTGTTTTTATTTTGTTTAAGGCTAAAACATCACAATTTTTAAAATTTTGTTTATGACTAAAACTATGTGTTTATCTATTATATACACTCAGGCTAATGAGCTACATAGAGATATTTCCAGTTCAACAAAAGCATAGTTTTAATAGGAATAAAAATGTCTATAGATACGTATTTTGGGGTGGTCCACAATGAATCTTACCTGGAAGCATCATTATTCTCTCCAAAAATTTGAAATTCCATTCAAAAACTAAGATTAATCCCATTTGAAGTCACAAAGCCCAAGGAAAACATAAAATTTAATTTCCCCAGAGCAATCCATGGCTTGCGGAATACCAGCAGCTTAAATGTTTTGCTTATCACAGACCAAAGAGAAGTTATTTTTAGAATCAAAGCCAGCCTCACCCAATCCTGCCTGGAATCCTCCACTGACTTTCTTGTAGGTCTGCATGTGTTCTTTCTCACTCCACATCTCTAGGAAACCCTCTCTAGACAAAGACACAGTTCAGGGCCCCTAAACCACAGCCCGCACAGCAGAACTGTGCATGTATATCCACATGTCCAGAGTCATTATTTCTGAGACCTTTCCAATGGTCCTGAGACCTGTCAGGATGTCAGAACCAGGAGAGAAGAGGGAGATGACCCAGACACCTCCTCCTAGCCGTCCTGGGTTGTCTCTGCTCAATGACTAATGTTTCTTATCCTGTCCATCTAAAACTGTCATCACATGTTCAAAGACATTTGTGTAAATTCTTTAACAACAACCAGAAGCCTTAGGTCTCATTTGATCTATGTCTAAAGTTTCTGATTTTAGTTAACAGAATCTTTTAATTATAATTGGGTCATTTTCTCCTTTATTGAGCAAATCCATCCTTCAAGCTGTCACTATTAATAGGAAAAAACCTTCCTAAATTTTCTTGTTAAATTGCAATGCACATTTTTTTCAGGCTCTGCTGGAGGTAATATAATACCTACTTTTTCTTCCATCTCATTTATGCCTTAATTACCATTGGTTTGGGTAAGCCAGGAGAGTTGAAGAAATGCACCAAGTACAAGAAGGGTACTCTCTCTTTTAGAGAATATCAGGTGTATATGTCCGTGTGTGTGTATGAGTGTGTGGAGTAACAACTGCTCACACTGATGAGTCTTGTTTAGAGCAAAGAAAAGGTGTTTGTGTAATTGTGTAACGTGGTAGATTTTCTTTGTTCCCTTTGGGGGCTCATTTATGCCCCCCACATTTCTGTGTGGGCACAAGTACATGCCCACTATACACACATACACACGCCATAAAATTTCTTTCTTCCTATATACAAATAAAATTGGACCCTGAGGATCTCATTATCAAATGGAGATTTTTACATTTACATTTTGAAATCTAAGACATCAGCTCCTTAATTTTGTGGAAAAACAAAGTAATTATAAGTTTGGTTGAAGTGTAATAGAGATGAGATGTGTGATGATTTGAATACTTGTGCTCTCCCTCCAAATCAGCATGTTGAATAAGAGGTAAAAAACTAGGAAGAGATGAGTAACAAGGGTGAGCCCACATTATGGATCAGTGTCTTGACAAAAGGTCCCAGACAATTCTGCCCCTCCCAACATATAAGAATGCAGCAAGAAGTTGGCCGTCCATGATCCAGAAGAGGCCCCTCTCTACCACTCAACTATGCTGCCCTCTGACCTCAGAGCTGTGAGAAATGATGTGGATAAAACCACCAATCTGTGATACTTTGCTAGAGAGAGACTAAGACAGCATGTGGATAGCACAAACCACTTGTGTATTTGGGCAAGCCTAAGGTGCTAAGAGTAGCTAGAGAGGATCATGATGTGGACCTCACCCTGCTCCTGTCCTTAAATGAGCATCGCGGGAAGCCATCAGAGACATAGTTCAAGTTCCAAGGGCTCCTGAGTGCCTGGTTCTGGCATCATTTTACAGACACCACTGGTTCCTGTTGGGAAAACTTCTTTACACAAACATTACCCATCAGTCCTGCTGTTAGGTGGCCATCAGCAACATCACCAGGTGTTGTCTTGGAAACAAGGTATATATAAAAATGGCCGAGGCAAGGGCCAGAGTAACTGTGTACATTTCTGCCAATATGTCCTAATTATAGCTTAGCTGTAAAGGTTTCAAGACTTTGGCACAATCCCTCATCCAAGATCCAAGGTGCTAATTCCCTAGCCATAAGAACAAAAGGATATTTGTCCCTGGTCAATGGGCTCTCCATTTAGCAACCTGTTCTGTGTCTTAACCATCTTAGAACCTTCTGCTTCCCAGATCTGATTCCTACAATGAAAGATTCAGGACCAGCTCTTAGGGTTAGGGTTAGAGGTCGCAGCACCTGGCAATAACTAAGAGTGACTGATGCTACCACCCAGTTCCTCAATAGCTCAGGCAGGTATGACCATGGTGGATGGGCTTTGTAAACTTTGGTTGTCCCAACCAGCCAGGATATGGACTGTTCTAAGTGATGGCACTCAGGGAGTGCTGAAGGATTATTCTCTATGCACACAAGGTCTTGCTAAGAAGCATAAATGGTAGATAAAATAAGTAAAATGATCCTCAAGTCAAATGAAATCTCTTTTGTAAACCCCCAAACATTCATCTCCTATAGCATTTCCATTTGTAAGCGGCCTAAACAATGTAAGAGGACAACTAAATAATTTTGCATATTATTCCCCTTCTGGAGGCATTGTTAAGCAAGGCATTTGATGCACACATCAGCAATGTCCTGTGCCTGAATAGAAACCTTTCAGAGGTCAAGGCCAGACTGGTCCATGCTGGGCAATCAAAGGCCAAGACCTCCTCCCAGACATAAGCATCTCCCCAGGCTCTCTGGCTCATCACATGGCCCATGAAAAGGAAAAGTCCCCCTTTCTTCCAGAGCCCAAGCAGCCCGTCATCTAGACATCAACTTCACAGACTTCTTCAGAAAGTGGGAATATAAAGGTACTTACTTTGGTGGTGATTTCTTTCAGGGACAAGTTCAGAGCTTTTATTTTTTCCCGAAGGCTAGAAGAATTAAGAAGAGGACATTGGTCTTTTTGTTAACCACAACTGGACACTTGCACACACAGCAGTAAGCCAATGACCTTCCATCAGCCAGGAGCTGAAGAGGAGCAGTAGGGGAGTGATGTGGAATTAGCATGTCACTGGGAAGCAAACCTTCCCTCCCTGATGCTTTACCCAGGCTGCTGTCCTCATTCCCGGAGTACATATCTACCAGTATTGAGACAATCAACCCTGGGGTGCTCCCAGTGGCAACAGTTCCAGCTCTCCCTTCCTATAACCACCTTGGAAGGATGGTTTACACAGGAGGCAGACATCTATGTGGGTTCACCATCAATTCAAACATGTACCAAGTGCCCCCTGCATTTAGCATTGCCAAGAGCATGTTGGGGATAAATATGTACAAAGCAGGTCTGACACGGCATCCCTTGATCTCTAGGCTTTTCTCTGCTTCTTTTCTTCCCAGTACTTTTATCTTCCATTATTCGTTTCCTCATTCAGTTTCTCCCCCATCTCTTTCTTCTGGAATACAAGTCCCACATGGGCATCAATGATCTGCTGTGTGTATTCCCACAGCCCCATTGCTGGACACAGTTCCTGGAGATCGGTACTGGGCACTTGGCCATATCTGTAGCATGCATGAGTCAACAAAACCAAGACTCACATCTTATTCTCAAGGCCATTTCTTAGTGGAGAAGGAAATCAACCATAATATAAAGTAAGATGAAAAAAATACTCCAAGGAGAAAAGAAACCCAAAGCTAGGAGGATCCCACTAACTGAAAACTGCCTTGAGCAGAATACAAACAATGGAGACAAGAATTTAGGAGCAATTTAGAAATGAAGGAAGAGGTGGGGGTTGTGTGTGTGTGTGTGTGTGGGTGGGTGGGTGGGAGTATGTGTGTGTAAAGACAGATAACTACACTACTAATCTCTGTAACTTCATCAAAAAGAACAGTTTGTGCTTTCATTGTTTGATTGATCATTTTTTCATGTCCAAATCCTATAATCTGAGCAACTACCTCTAAGATAACAGTATGCAATGTATTAAATACTGTTAATTTTCTACTATTTTTTTAGAATTCTGTATCGCTTCTATCCTTTTTTTTGTTTTATTTTTAAAATAAAGAAAGAAAAGAACAGGAAGGAAAGCTTTGTGGAAGACACAGAAAATGAGCTAGGCTTCAAGGAAGAAAGGAAAGAGAATGAGACTGCAGAAGATGAATCTAACAGGTCCAAATGATTCACACAGGTGAGCTGTGAAAGAGAAAAATGGGGGGGCAATTACTTGTGGGGCTGTGCAAGGAAGGGAGGTAGTGTAGGGGGTAAAGCCTGACAGAGTCTGCTTTGTTTATTTAGGGAAAGAGGACCAGAGTAAATATGCTTAGAATATTATTCAATATGCTTCAAATGTTTTCAATGAAAATAGTTGTTAAAGGATAATCAGGACAAGTTCTTGTCAGCATGATATGCCAGGCTTAGAAGAGTCAAGCTTTCTCCCTCAGGAAACGGGAAATCATTCTGATTTCAAGCAGAAGAACAATATGAAAGAGATCTTCTGGAGGTTTTGGAAAAGTAATTAAGCAGTGCTATGAGGGACAATTTGGAGAAAGAAAATTCAGAGGTGACAAACCACGTAGGCACCCTAGTTGTCAGGAAGCCAGTTGTCATGGGCCTTAGGAGCCTACAGGGTACTAGAGAAGGATGGGACAAAGGGTCCAGGAAGGGAGGCTGCAGAGCAATGACAGCTACTGATCTAGAGCCTTGTGTTGCTTCAAGTATTCATGACTCACTGGTTCTTCGAGTATCCGAGGGGCCACCGTCATCAAGAATTCAGAGCACAAAGGTACTGCCACTGTCCTCAACCACTCACTGCTGTTAGAAGTGAGAGACAATGTCCTAAATGATGTAAGCAAAATACATGGTGAATGTTCAAATTTTTTAAATTTATTGTGCTGAAAGACACATTGCCCTCCCTTCAAACACATTCCCATCATTCTTCTCACTTTCTGAAGCAGTTCTGGAAGTCCTCTTTCATGAGTGTCTTCAGTTACACTGCCATTGCTGCCTTGATGTCCTGAATCAATCCAAAAAAATTACCTTGCACGGCCATTGTAACTTTGAGGAAGAGTCAGGCATTGCATGGTGCCAGAGCCAATGAATCAGGTGGATGGTGGTTTTACGAATCTGCCTTTCTGTTGTATGTCATTTGACAGCAGCATACACTATATTTTTAAAATCATATTTTGTAAAGATGCTCACAAAATAGAGCTTCCAGAACTGCTTCAGAAAGTGGAAAGGACCATAGGATAAGTGTGTTGAAGCAAGGAGGGAAGTTTTTTGAGGGAGAATAATGGCAATGTGTCTTTTACTGTAATAAATTTTTCTAAACGCTCACTGTGTATTTTGATCACCCCTTGTAGGTAAAGGAAGAGGTGGCTTGGTAAACAGTGGTCTGCCAAGGGGGAAGGTGGAGGTTTCATGGTGTATGTGAGACAGGCAGGGGCCATGCAACCATCATAAGGTTGCAAAATACAAAAAGAGCTAAACCGCAAATTTGTTGGTTTTGTTGCTTTTCTCTGAATGTGAGAACTGTTCTGAGACATTATTGCCTCCATTAATTTGTGATTTCCGCATATCAGCAAACTCTCCTGGCTTGCAAACACCTGGGAACCAGTTCAGGATTCAGGCATGCTGGTCAAGCTCCTTGAAGACCTCTTTTTAGAAAAGGAGAGTCTTCCAGCCTACCTGAAATTGACCCTAATGGAGGAACTAAGCATAGCCAAGAGACAGGGCATGTGGCACAAAATTCTTCTAAATTCAGGAGTCATAGTCTTGACAACCATGAATGTGCCAATGGGAACCATAGAAAACAATGTTTGGAACCCAACCTGGTAAATTCTAGATCTGGTGGGGTGGAGATTGGGTCTTCTGAGAGCAGGTCAGTCTGAGCATCAAGTTCACATGAGAAGTAAATCAGGTCAAGTCATCTTGGCTATCAGGAAGACAAGAACAACACATGGCAAGCACAACCCTGAACAAGGTCTGCCTCTGTTGGGGCTACACTGCCTGGTGGTTGATACTGCTTTCCAAACTCAAATTTTCCCTTGGGCAGAAATGCATTTTCCTTCCCTAGCCAGGCTCATGGGAGTCCATTCAACTAATACATTTTTAATAAACAGCTCATCACATAATTGAACCTGTATGAGCATTTAATAGCATACTACAAATAAGTATTTCCAAACATGCACAAAGACTAATTCATATATCAACAATTAAGATACAGAAGGTTCTCTTTCTGATACTAAAATTTAGCTGACCCAAATGGCAGTGCCTTTAGCTAATATCTAAGATACAAAATAAAAATCAAGCCAAACATCATCTTTCTAGGGATAGATTGAAGTTCAGGGCTGGCATTATCCTAGAACGAAAATTGGTCTCTTCTCAAATATCCATGTGAGAGGAAGGAGGCAGTGATGCAGATAATTGAATGCATTGTTTTATATTTGATTTGATTTATATTTAATTTACTTAACTTATGCTATATTACTTTTTACAGTAGATTTACCTTCCTAATTATGTTTTTCTCAGACTAATACTAACATTAGTTGCATCCCTGGGGTATACACAGAATGAAAGCTGTAGCAGAGGAGTAGGGGGTAGAAAAATATGAATAATCTATGTCCTATGCTAATGATTTCCAAGCTATTTTTAGTAGCAGAACTTTCTCAAACAAAGTGTTACACAGAACTGTGATATATAATGTAGATAACAGGGGATCAGTTCTAGTAAGAGAAGGGTGTCCGTAGCACGGCACAACCGATGTCACACTAACCCCACATACTTCTAACGCTACTACTCTCACACTGTAGTCCACAACTCATTATTTCAGGAGCAGAGACACAAATTGAAAGCCATCAAATTAGAACAGTTAAAGATCGATAAGTAAGAGTTCTACATACATCAGTGATTGAAACTACTCCCCATGTCTCACTAAGATTGCATCTTTCTCCTGACAAATAAAAACTTCTCAGATAAAATTATGCTATATGCTGGAAGCACACACATTGTCCACACAGATTAGCAGCTAAGCTGTGACAGATATAACAGGCCTAATTTATGGAAATGAGTACCTTCATTCAAAGCAGCTGCCCTCGGAATAATGGAGCCAAACACTTATTGCATGCTTACTGTGTACCAAGTACTCTTCTATATTTTTTCACTATTGAGCCTTTTAAATCCTTATTTTGTCTCTCTGAAATAGGAGCTATAATTATCCATATTTCCTGAGAAGAAAATGCAAAGAGACTTACATAAGCTGCCTGGGGTTACTCAGCTAGAGGATTGGGGAGCTGGAATGATAGCCAGGCAGTCTAGCTCTCTACTCTCCTGACCAGCACCACACAACTTTTCCCAGAAGTGTGAGCTGATATGAAATGCCCTCTATTTATCCAGACTGATTTCTGGAATTCTGTTTTAGAATCATGTTACTTTCACAATATGATAACAGTTATTACCTATAAAAACATATTCTTCTTTAATCATAAACAAGTTTAAATCACCTTACCAAAAATTCATCTCAATAAATGAAACTTTGGAACAGTTGAGACCACAGGTGAGAATGTGCTTCAGAAAATTCACATCCATAGCTCATACCCAGGGTAAGGAGCAATAGACTATTATGGGCTATGTCTCTAACCTTGTACTTCAGAGTATGAATGTAACTGAATGTAACAGAGGAACCAGCCCTACTCACACCTTGATCTTAGACTTCCAGCCTCTAAACTTTGAACCCAAAAAAGCCCATGGTGTAAGCTGCCAGTTCCTGGTTCTCTGTTACAGTCCCGGGAAACTGATACATGTGGAATTTCCAATTTCCAATAATCAGATTAATTGTGTTTGTTATTAAGAGCCTACACAGGGTGCTCCAGGGTCCAAAAGAAAGAAGCTGCATGTAGCAGCAGCTGGCTCACACTCCTGTGATCAGATAGACAGTTTCATCCCCAACTCACCCAGCAGGAGGCAGAGAGCTGCTGCAGCAATAGGTGGGGGCAGAATATAGTGCTCCTGCTTTCAACCTAGGAGTCGAGCATCAGGAAAATATGTGAGAATGACCTTGACAATTGTTTTTTACTGACACAGGACTCTTGAGTTAATTAGGAGCTCACCATGGCCTCACCTTCAGGTTAGGAATGAAAGAAACTCAGACATCCCTGCAGTATCACAAAGGAATACTGCCATAGGTGTTATAAAAAAAAAAAATACTAGTGTTAAACCAGCGGTGGTGGCACACTCCTATCATCCCAGCACTCAGGGAGACTGAGGCAGGATGACAGCAAGTTGGAGCCCAGCCTGGGCAACCTGTCTCAAAGGTGGGGAGGGTGGGGTTGATACCACCCTCCATACGCGAGTAAACACACACAGACACACACACACACCAATGATTTTTTTAAAAATCAGTGTAGGTAGAGACAGATTGATCTTCAGCAATAATTAGAAAAATGGAATTAAAGTCAACCCCAATGACTAATATGGATGGGATAATCCAAGACTTGGTCAGGGGCCAAGGGAGACATTTCTGCAGGATGTAGCCCAGCCATGTCACCTCAATGAGTCCCCAAGAAGCAGCTGTAAGATGAGCAATCTAGCCAGGGACAGAGAACTGAGGACACTTCTCCTGCCAGGCTGTTGTACCTCCCCTCCAGAATATGCTGAACCCTCAGGACTCCCCTCATCCTATCTCCATCATCTGGTCTCCAGACTGAAGCCAAAGTGAGCCTCAGTAAGGATGTCACTGCTTTGCTCAAAGCCCTGTCCACCTTACCCAGGCAAGTCCAACTTCATGAGGACCCACATGGCCCATCCCCCATCCATTTCTGACCTCCCATCCAGCCTTCTCTCCACCCTAGTGACAGGGGCCCCTTGACAACTCCTCAGATCCACCATGACTGGCACAGGAAGCTCAGCCCAAATGCTGCACCCCAGGACTCCTTGCCGGAGTCCAGCTGTGGCAGGGCTCAGGGGTCCCAAAGGTGGTCAGGGAGTCGGTGAGTGAGAGACAGAAAACACTGAACACCAGTATGTGAGTGAATCTGAATCTATTTTTTTTTTGCAGAAGTGGGAGTACTTATTTGTTAACTTTTGGCAGTAACTTAAACCCCAAGCAGCGAAGCGTGCCAGGCTTAGAGCTACACAGCAATGATTTTAAACAATATGTATCAATTAATTTTTTCACCTTTGTAAAACTTTAATCTTGTTACTTAGCAATTTATAATTAATTAGCTTGCAAAAGCAAACATGCTATACCCTAGCCCCAATACTTCCTGTTCTATTTATAGTGATTCTTTTTGTGGATAGGTATAAAAAATGATTTTATTGTTTCTTATATGTTTCTTGCTTGAGCAAACTCTGCACAGCTTTTGCCAGTTCTCTTTAGGCAATCTAACTCCCATTCATATCTATTTATACTATTTTTATAAAGGTTTTTAAAGCTTTTATTCTTTTCTTAGTTGGCCAGATTTTCTGTCTTTCTTTTTAAC
>PVLA01013901.1:0-33900 GCA_004027455.1 Hydrochoerus hydrochaeris | reverse complement strand
AGAATAGCTACCCCTGCTTTTTTCTGGGTTCCTGTTGCATGGAATACTCTTTTCCATCCTTTGACTTTTAATCTATGAGTTTCCTTTTGGGTCAGATGTGTTTCTTGTATGCAGCATATTGTGGGGTCCTGTTTCTTGATCCATTCTGTCAATCTATTTCTTTTTATAGGTGAATTGAGGCCATTTATATTTATGGATAACACTGATATGTACTGGCTTGACTTTGCCATGTTATGTTCCAGTTGTTTCTTTCTGCTTTTCCTCTTATTTAATTGCTTATCCTCCCTGGTGGTTTCTTTCTGCTGTTGTTTTGGGGATATTGATCATTTTTATCTCTGGCTAGTATGTTCTTCACTACTCTTTCTAGGGTTGGTTTGATGGACATGAATTTCCTCAGTTGCTCTTTGTCATGGAAGTATCTTGTTTCTCCATTAAATTTGAAGGAAAGTTTTGCTGGGTACATCAGTCTGGGTTGAAGATTGTTTTCTTTCAGGGCTTGAAATACCTCACTTGAAGCTCTTCTTGACTTGAGGGTTTGTGCTGAAAAGTCTGCCATGATTCTAATGGGCTTTCCCTGATAGGTGAGTTGTTTCTTTTCTCTGACAGCTTTTAATATTCTGTTTTTATGCTGTGTATCTGAGATCTTAATTATTATGTGTCTGGGTGTGGATTTATGTTGATTGTGACTGTTTGGTGTTCTATATGCATCACTTATCTGCATAGCAGATTCTTTTCCCATGTTTGGGAAATTTTCTGCTATTATTTCTGTAAATACTTTATGTATGTCATTTGCCTGCACTCCTGTATCTTTGCTAATGCCCATTATTCTTATATTGTTGCTCTTGGCATCATCATGAAGCTTCTGGATTGTCATTTCATGCTGCTTTCTTTTTAAAAGTTCTATCCTTTCCTGATCACTAACTGTGATCCTGTCCTCAAGGTCTGAAATCCTATCCTCAGCTTCCTTTAGGCGGTTTTTCACACTTTCAATAGAATTTTTTGTTTCTTGGATGTCTCTTTGAGTTTGTTTCATGAATTCTGCTTGTTTTCTGTATTGTTCATTCAAAGCTTCAATCAGTTTCCCATGCTCATGTACTTTTTTCTCTAGTTCTTCTTTAGCTGCATTCAACAACTTCTTTACTAAAATTGTTATTTCTATCTTTACATGGAAGAGTACTTCTAATTTGATTTCCTCTATAGTCTGATGCAGTTGTTTTTTTATCTCACTGGCTATCTTTTCAGAGATTCCCAGTGTGTTACTTTTGGGGTCCTCTATTTCAATGTCTCCTATACTTGCTTCTGGTGAACTATATGTTTGAGACTGCATTTTGCTTTTCCGTTTTGTCATTTTCACTCGGCCTGGTGTTTTCTATGTGTAGGAGGGTATCACACACTCTTTTCAGACACACCAAAGTCTTACAGTTAGTTGGAGGGGGTTTTACTACTGGCCCTATTTATCCCCTGTACACTTCTATTGTAGGGGTATACTCACCATATTGGTACAGTCAATCCAGTGTTGTGCAAAGTTCACCACCTGGAAGCAAAGTTCCAAATTTTCTCACTCTAACTGGATACCTCTGAGATCTTGTGCTGTTCCAGGTGGGAGGGCGGGCCCATCTGTAGCAGCCCAGGGCAGTTTTCAGTCTTGGGCATGCCTCCTCAATGTTCCTGGTGGCAGGGCAGGCCCACAGGGGAGGTTCAGGGTAGCCTATCCCTGAGGCGGCTTGCACTGAGTTCCAGGTGGCAAGGCGGGCCCATGGTGGAGGTTCCAGGCAGCTTACCCCTGATGGAGTCTTCTGCTAAGTTCCCGGTGGCAGGGCAGGCCCACGGTGGAGGTCGTTGGCAGCCGAAGCCTGATGCAGGCTTTGACTCAGTTCCCAGAGGCAAGGCCTGCCTTGAGTTTTGATGGACTTTCCTTTATAGATTATCTATTTCTCTTCTCTAGCATCTCTCAATATTTTCTTCTCATGCTAAATTTCTGGAATCTTAATTATTATATATCTGGTTGTAGATTTATTTTGGCTATGGCTAAGTGGAGTTCTATATGACTCATTATCATCTATTTCTTTGTCACTACTATAGATTTTCTGAGCATTTCCTTTAAAAATATTGGCATTTCTTTTTTTATCTGACATAGTGTTTCTCATCTGATTTCCTCTATAGCCTCATTGATTTGTTTCTTAAATTCAGGTGTTTTCATTTCAGAAATCTCATTTGTGTGTCTTCCAGTTTACTGTACACCAATATCTCCTGGACTTCTGGGTTTGTTAGAGGTGTGAGACTGTATTTTGCTTTTTGTCTTGTCCTTTTATATTTGAAAAAAAATATTTTGTTTTCTGTGATCATTGTGAGTTTTTGTCATAGATAGATATATTACTACTATCAATGCTTCTCTAGGAAAAATTTGCTCTTCAAGGTTGTCTTCTGTGTATAGGAGACTCTTGGTTTCTGTATTTCCTAAGATCTGAACTTCCCAATTTATTAAGAGTAGGATGATGGTATCTGGTTGGCTCAGCCTCCATTCCTTTGTGTAGGGTTGTGGTGAGGTTGTTACCAGAGTTTTTCAGTATTATTACAGAGACTATAACATCTGACTACAACATATATAACATGCTAGCTGAAGTAGTAAAATTAGCAATAACTGTAGCAGTCAAGCACAATATAGAAACTGACAGTGATACTATTGATTTTGTGCTTTAGGCCACAGAAGCAAAGTTTATAGTTATAAAATAGAACCAATCATCAATTAGGGTTTGTATGAAAAATGTTTGCCTTTGGGTGGTTTTACTCTGTTATTGGGATATTTAGGAATGAGAGTGTTAAAAAAAAAAAGATAATGGGAAAGGAAGTGGAAGCAAGGTTGGAGGACAAAGGATGATCATGTGAGGTTTGAGAAACTAAACAACACGGTAGAAAAGAAAGAATGAAGGAATATTTGATAAAATATCTAATCTTGTTCTCTGGGTTTCAGGGATGAGATTAGTTTTCTGTTGCTGGAATTCTCCCCAGACATTGAGGAAATAAAGGGAAAGAAAGAATGAAAGAACAAAAGAAAGAAAGAAGAAAGAAAGAAAGAAAGAAAGAAAGAAAGAAAGAAAGAGCACAAGAAGGAGAAGAAGGAAATGAAAAAGAAGACAAAAAATGAGAGTAAAGGACTGGTTTATGGAGTTCTGAGCTTCTCTCCATGCTGGCTTCCAGTCTGTGGTTTAGTGGGAGGAACCAGACACCTGAAATCCTGACAGGAACCCATATACCACGTCTTGGGCTTTTCCCTCTGCTCACCATTTTATTCATAATTATAAGTTTATTTTGCTTAGGTGTATTCAAATTCTGATTCTGTCACTGCATCACTTGCTAAAGCTAAGTTAAAATGTTTTACATTTTAATCAAAATTGTGTACAGTGATTTAACCTCAAACAACATCACTAAACCCCTTTGCCAGAGGTTTCAGTGAATAAGGTCACATTGTAAGCTAATCTTCCTCTCAGATATCTCAGAATTTGACAGCATATCACCGTTATTTGAAAGACCAGGGTAAAGATAGGTATAGTATGTGTATACCAATCATTAAGATATAGTTTTTGATCTGAATATTACTAGAAGTTAAACTTTATACTAGAAGCAATAAAAAATAACTCAGAAATAAATGTTAAACATAAGCAGACCTGTACAGAATTACTTTAAAGTTAGCAGCCAAAAACTTAATATATCTGTTTAATATATTTAAGAAATTGAATAAAAAGGATTAAACACCAAAATTGACCAAGATTTAAGCAAGATGCAGTATATTTCAAACATTTCACCAATATATTTAAAAATAGGAATGAAATGTATACATTCATTGAACAAACAGATTAGTGTAATATAAGAAAAAAATCTAAATAGTCTGATTCTTTTATAGATATTGAATGAGTAGCTTAAAAACTGTTTCTGAATGAATAAAGGCCCAAACATCACATTCTTCCAAATATTCATGCATTGTTTTATGTAAACAAAGAAGAGTTTTCCAACAAATAAGTAAATGGCAAATTTTTCATAGAAATATCTGACATTATTTATATAACATAAATATAGTATATCTTTAATAAACAGTCAATAAAACTTTAAAATTACAGCAGCAAATTGTTTTATGCAATCTACCAAAAGATAAAATATCACCACAAATTGAGAGTATGAGGCAGTATCACATTTAACATTCTAAATCTCACTATAATTTTCTATATTAATATAACAGTGGATAATAGTTACATGTTCATCTTAATTGATACATTAAATACCAGATCAAACAACAATTTTTCATGGTAAAAAATTGTAAGAAACTAGAAATACATGAAAAAGTTTTTAATACACTTTTGTTTTGTTTACTATTCATTCATAACAAACTACCATGATGTCAGTGGTGCTATAAAACACTGTAACTCATTTAAAATTATATTCACATATTGTAAGACATTGAATCAGGAATTTAGATAAGACATAGAAAGAAAGATCTGTCTCTAGTGCATTGTAACTGGAGAATCAGCTTCAATGATTTGTCCAATGAGATAGACTCAGAAGTTGATATTCACATAATGTGACCAGATTGAGATCCTTTTTATTCATCAGTATGGCAGTTGGCAGTGGCTTTTAACCATGTCTCCTGATGGAACAGTCAACCAAAACAACCTGTCTTACCACGTGGCTTGTCCTTCATCAAAATATGGCAGAATATTTAATTTTAATTTTAATTTTTAAATTAAAAATCAGTCTCTAATACAGATGACGTAATGGTTGGATTAATAAGAAGTCTTGACACTAACATATCAGTTGCCTTCCCTGTAAGGTTCTAACCATCATTCACTATTAGCATATATATTTCACATTTTAGGGGAGTGTCTAGCAAATGTAACAGAGCAAGAGAAGGAAATGAAACATAGAAAAGTGGAAAAGAAACCACAAGAAGCCTTTACTTACAAATTATTGTATGAAAAAATTCAGAAGAAACTTGAACACAAATTATTATTATTAGGTATATTTTCCAAAATTGATAAAAATAAGGCAAATATGAACATTAAAAATAAAAGCAAATTTTATAAATAAGCCCCATTAATATAGCATCAAAATGCTATGCAAAGATAAAGAAATCTAATTAATATATATTGATGACATTACATGGAAAACTAAAATATTCCATATATTTTTCAAAATTCCAAAATATGAGATTTTTAAAAAAGTTAATTGGAGACAAACCACACTCATTATAACTGTAATATCATACCATTTAGTACTTTCTCATATAGTTGGTTTGACATTTGTAGTTGTTATATGAATTATTCTGTTTGCATTTTATTTGCATCTTTATTCACAAAATGATTAAACTTACTGAGAAAATTAATATTATAGGTTGGTTTTTTTAGAAACGGCTTGCCAATCAAAAATATTCCAGTTTTTCTTCTCTCAAAGAATTAATGAGACAAGTCAATAATGGTGCCAAAAAGTTTATTTGAAAAATGTGGGGTACAATAGGTATGAGTGATACCAACTCTGCAGAGCAAACTTGGATTGAACAAAGAGAAAAATTGGGTAAAAGCAAAAAATAAAGTACGTCTCATGTTCAGACACAGTGCAAGCTAATGCGCAAACTCATACTGGCATCCCATGATGGCATAGAAAGAGCTGTTCACATTGCATAAAATCTCCTGAGAAGTTCTACCTATGGGGTCCTCGGGTTGCCCTGGGATCTTGTGATTGACAGGTTCTACTCCTTTCCCCAACCAGCTTTGCAATACTCTCTCTCCTACATCATTTTTCCCTGAGATACATAAATTCCCTAAATCTTTATGGGATGCTGAAGGAGTAGTCTTTGTCTTCTGTAGCTTCCTCAACTGGAAGCGACTGTGGACCAAACCGGTTAGGGATTGTGTACTTTCCAACTACTTTGGGATGTTGTTGCTTGTGCTAGGTTGGGGGAAGAAAAATCTGTCAGAAAATATTGTGATAAGAGTTGATGACCCATGGGCTACCTGTTTGACTGGAGAAGAAACTTTACTATTAACTGAGATGTGAGGAACAAGTCAGCCTTCTATACTTCCTGTAGAGAAGAATGTATGTTAGAGAGGTATGTTAAATAAAGCATCAAGTGTAACAATTTTGGCCTTGGCAAAGTCTTGTTACTTATGTTTAGCAGCACTGGAACTTTGGTTTTTGAAAGAAAGGTCTCATGTCTTTTATGGGTTTACTTTTTTCCTTTTGGGGGATCTTATTCCTTTGATAATTCAGGTGGGACTAGCTTTAATATAGAAAGATGAATCCAATTATCTGTCTGTGCCACCTTCACTACAGTGGCTATTGCAAGAATCACTGAAAAGGGGTCTTTCCATTTTGGCTTTAACTGGTCTCCTGACATTTCCTTTCTTCAAGTTTTTACAAGCACTTAGTCTTCAGGGTGGACATTAGGTGGTCCCCTTGGGTCAGGAGCTAACAGGAATCTATTTTCATATATTTGAGTAGCCTGTTATAAGATTTAAGAGTCTTGTAGTCTCCACATCTACTATCATATCAGGTAATATAAATAGCCAAACATATAAAATCTCAAATGGGTTCAAACTTAGCCCAGTTTGGGGCATGTTATGAACCTTTGTGCATGTTATTGGTAGCAGTTGGAGGCAGGACTCAGATATCTCTTGGCAAAGTTTTGCCAGAAGTCACTTATGTTGTGGTTAGCTCTCTCTGTCTTTCCAAGTGATTGAGGCCACCAAGTGAAATGAAGGTGGTAATTTATTCCTAAAGCCTTTGCTACTCCTGGAATAACTTGGTAAGAGAAGGCCCATGTCACTCGATAAATTGGTTTAATCCAATCTAGGAATCATTTTTAAAAGAAGTGACTTGATCACCTCTGTAGCGTTTTCTGAACAGATAAGAAGATCTTCAATGTAGCCTATAAATGTGTTGATTAAAACCAACATCTGTTTAAATTTTCTACATGGTGGTATATGAGTAAGCTTTGCAGAATCTGTTCAGTAGATGTTTCTAGTACCTACCCAGTGAAAATTTGAGTGGCCATTTCCAATGTAGTGTCTCTTTCCATACGGAAAGAATAATAAAGTATTTTCATAGGCTTCTTCTTTGTTTCTTGGGGAAGGATCAGTTTATTTTCTAAATCCCACCAGAATTCCTTTTTAATTCTTTCTTGTCCTAAGGAAGTCTTCATGGGAGTTATAGACTGGTTTTAATGGTTCTCAGAAACTAAGAATTAGGCTAGAGTCTGAAGGGCCCATAGCTCTGCCTTTTTTGTCTCCCTATCAACCTTTTTATTTTCCAAGGAGATTTCAAACATGTCTTTTGGTGTCCTTTACAGTGCATGAATGCAACCTGTCTGGGAAGATGAAATGCCTCTAGGAGATGTAGAATTTCCTGTCTGTGTTTTATAGGTGAGATTTGTCAGTAAGCCTCTTTTCTTCCAGATTGCTGCATGAGTATGTAGTACTAGAAAGACGTATCTACAGTCTGTATAGATGTTTAACCTTTTGTCCTTTTCTAATATTAATGCCCAATTAAGAGCTATCAGCTCTTCCTTCTGAGGTCCCTGGGAGAAAACATTTAGCCTCAATGACCTATTTTGAGTTGACAACTATATCACGTGCTATTTCTTAGACAAGACTACTTTCATCAATGAGCCTCACTTCACAAGGGCCTTGGAGGGGCAGGTCACTGATGTCCTGCCTGCTTCATAGACCTGGGACATTACTTGTTCACAACAGTGGCTAATCTTGGGGCCTGCAGCCATCAAAGAAGCAGGGTTAATACTAGTGCAAGTTTTATAAAAGCCTTAGAGTCACCTGATAGGACAGCCTGACATTTGGCAAGCTGCTTCTCTGTTAATCTTAAGTAATTTTTTGTCTCCAGAATAGCTCTGACCTAATAGGATGTCAGAACTTCTAGTCTCTGCCCCAAAAATAACTTTGTAGCTTCTTCTGTTAGAACAACAGTAGCTGCTATTTCTTGCAGGCAGACTTGTGAGACCCCATTTGAAGTTTTTGTAGCTTACACCAGATATCTGGGGCTGACTGACAGACGAAATGCTGTCCATTGGTGCTTCTCCTTCCCTTGAACATGGATTTAGATAGTATAATTGAGGAAACCCTTTGCTAATCAGTGATGAAACAAAACTATTTTCCTTTGTGCTCTGCAAGACACCACTCACTTTATCATAATTAACAGACTTTTAACTGTACCTTTTTATCCCCCTGGTAAGAGCAGCTATCATGCTAGTCATCATCCTTAGTCCACCTTGAGTATTATAGTTTGGCTCTGGAAAGAGAATAGTCTCTCCAGGTTGTTTCTTTCTCTTTTTTAAGGCATATGGTTCATTCACATAGTTCCTAGATTCTTGTAGGATTTCATTTATAGTATGACAAGTGGCTGAGGTATACTAAACATATTGCTGTGATGAATGAAAAGCAAGGGACAAAGTTTGAAACCCATCTGCAACTTACCAGGGTCTTCTGATAGTTGATCTAATTGTTCCTTGCCAGGTTGGACATTTACAAAAGAAAAAGGAACATGTAGTGAAGTATTTTCTCCCATCCCTGGGACATTTCTTATGGGCAGGACAAGTTGTGAAACAGTAATAGGAAGCACCATTTCAGGTTCCGTCTGAGGGACTCAAAGCTGTCTGTGTGGCTCCACTGGGACTTAAAGGTGTCTAAGCAGGATGTTGAGGGAGCTGATGAATGTTGCATTTCTCTGGGGCACTAGGTTCTAATGGAGTCCCTTTACTACCTGGAAGTGGGCCTAGTCTATTGGCCTGAAGATTATAAAAGGGAAGTCAAGGTGACCTCCTAGTGTGGTTATCTTCATCAAATAGATCAGCAAGGTTGAAATTTCATTGGGAGAACTTTAAACAAGGTCATCCAAGATATCTTCATCATTTTCAGATCCTGTACTAACTACTATAACTCTTGAACCTTTTCTTAGAGTTATACAATCCTGAGCATAAGACATTTCACTCCATCTTTCATGTCTTAACCAAAAACTGTCACTGAACAATAGTCTTATAGCCCCAGTGCTGATTCCTCAGCCTGCTGGCACAGATCTTTAATGCCACTGGTACAGACTTTCTAGCTTCCACCACTGGCCTTCCTAGTATAGAACTTGATACAGACTTGCATGACACATCCTTAGTTCACCTTGAGTATTATACTTATAGTTTGGCTCTGGAATGAGTTGTTGTGAGTTCTAAGCCTCCAGCTAAACTAGTAGAGGAAGTTGCCATGGGCTCTAGGTCTTCAGCTGGACCCATGTAGGATATTGCTATGGAATCCAGGCCCTCTTTAGATCTCTAATAAGTGGACAGATCTATTGTACTTTTCTGCATTCGACTTTTTGGGTGAATATTATAAAATAATCTTATAAATTATTTGTCCCATATTAAATCTAGTCCCTGTAATCTCTGACAATGACACAGATAGGCTGTTCTTGTTTTAAATTTTCAGGACCAAACCCGTCCCATTCATTAAGATACAGCTTAAGGTGAAGTCAACAAATTTGCTTGGTTGCAAGATCCAGTACATATCACTTCTGCTAGTCTTGGGGCCTAGTGAGAGAAAGCAGACAACTAGCCCTCTGTTCCTTAAGGTGACAAACCACACATAAGGAACAGACCTGAAGTCCACAAGGTGTCCCTTGTGTAACTTTATGAAACATAGATACAGTGGTCTCTATGAGAATCTTAGAGTGATGCTGACATCATTTTACTTCCCCCAGGAGATTTTGTTTCCACATTTAGACACATTAACCTTTAAGGAGAAAGAGGTTGGGATATCTGTCTACCTTGCCTAGTCAAAATTCCCCTGAGGTAATGGCAGAATTTTCCCAAGCAAAGATCTTTTAACCACCTTATTGAGCCTCTTGATGTTCCAATTTGCACTTAGAAACCATAAGGGAAAAATGTCTCTTCCATTTACTCCAACTGAAGAAGTACTAAGTGTTGAGATGGCTGATTTTAAACTCAGTTACTTTAATTAGTTATTCTGCTCAGGCATCAGCCACAAGTCTTTAACTTAACTGCATTTAAATGAGAAAGCACAAAAGCCAGGTGATTGATGCAGGCCTTAGGCAGACTCTTGGCGTAGAGTGTGCACTGTTTGTCCTGGGTCCCATTGTAAAAATGGACAGGTTTTTATTTTTCCTTGTCTTCCTGTTCCTCCCTCCCTGGAGCAAAAGTACGACTGAGACGCTGTTCTGGGAAGGAAGCCAGCTGCTGCTTTTGTGTGCAGGCTTGCGTCTGCTTTTCCATGTGCACCCACATTTCCCCAGGGCTGCGAGGCCACACGGGGTACTCCAGCTACAGATGTGCTTAATTGGATAGTACACTATTTTTACTTTTTTGTGAGAAGAAAGAGAATGTTTCTTTTTCTTATTCTCTGAAGCCCATATATTGTCTATAATCAGAAAGCTAGCTTATAAGACCAGTTATTTAAAAAAAAAGGAAAAGGAGATAAAGGGGAAAAAAGATGGCAGCAGCCACTGCTGTCCATATCCAAATAAAAGTTATGTATAGTCACGTAAGAAGGCAAGATGGCTACTGTCCCCACAGCAAAGCAACACAGCCATACCCACAACAAAACACAAGCAGAGAAAAAGCCATTTAAAAATTGGGATATATGAAGACTGGGCTAATTTAGTAAAATACACAACAAAAAAATGTGCAGACAACAAGGCATACTCAGCAAGAAAACAAAACAAAACAAGCTTATAATCCCTTCCCCATCTTGATAACTAGAAAAGAAGCAAACAGTTTCCTGTGCCCTGCATTCAGGACCTATAGGAGAGAGTGAAAGAAAAAAGGAGAGCAATGAAGAAGAAGGAGAAGGAGGAGGAGAAGAAGGAGGAGGAGGATGAGAAGGGGATGGAGAAGGAAGAGGAGGAGAAGAAGAAGGAGAAGGAGGAGGTGAAGAAGGAGGAGGTGAAGGAGAAGGAGAAGGAAGAGGTGAAGGAGGATGAGAATGAGCAGAAGAAAGAGAAATGGAAGAAGAAGGAGAAGGAGAAGAAGGCGGCCTCATGGAGAGAAACAAAAAATGCTCCCATATAGTCCTCACTGCATTCTCTTGTGACAGTTTTATTTTCATTTTCATGCCTGGCTTGCTATCTCAAAATGTTTCCTTTGGGTAGTTTACCAACTTTTATAGGGTGGTTTCCTTAGAAAAGGCTCACTAATCAAAAGTATTCCAGATTCATTTTGACTCAAACAAAGAATTGGATAATATAGGCCAATAACAGTGCCAACATTTTCATTTGAAATGTGCCAGGTAAATGGGAGATACCAGCTCTGCAGAGAAAATTTGACCAAACAAACAGTGAATAAAAGCTAAAATGAAAGTACTCACAGTGTTCAGTTGCTACACTAGCTAGTGTGTAAATTCAGGCACCATAGCAGATTCTCTGATGATCAGTCATTTTTATGCAATCCACATCTTGGGGAACTCCATAAAAAGTTCTACATATGAGGTTCTTGTGTTGCACTGTGATCTTGTAGTTGACAGGTCCTGCTCACCTCCCCAACTAGTTTGTCATCCCCTATCTTCTATAGCACTAATATGATTTTCTGTTTTTACAAGCTCTTTACCATTAACCCCTCTGGGCTCTGAACTCACTGAGAGTACACAAAATCCATGCATTCATTATTCTTCAATAACTATATCATGTCAACTTCAAGCATCTAAAAATATGTGACTGAGATTGAAATTTTGATCAACATTAGCATAAGCAGAATAATTTCTTAACCAAAGATTTTCATATACTTATAATGTGAATGTATGCATATGAATACTCACATGATTAAGAAGAGTGCAACTCTGGTCAAGTTGAAATGGAGCAATTATCGTAGATTGTCCAATAGACCTGATGAAATCACAATGGTCTTTATATGGCAGGCCAAAGAGTCATTGATATTAGAAGGTGCTAACATATGAGACAAAAGGGCTACAAAATGAAAGTGGCTTCTATCAACTGTGAAAATCAAAAGAAACAAACTCTCTAGACCATCCACAAGGAATGAAACTTGGAAAACAGCTTAATCTTAGCCCAGGAATCACGTTTTAGAATTCTGACATCCAGAATGGTAAGGTAATTTTTGCTGCATTAAACTATTACACCTGCAGGCACACATTCTTGTGTAAAAACAACCCTAGGGTGACTTTTATTTTAGTAATAAGTACTTGAGGCTGATTCGGCTTTTCACCATGCCCTTATTTCACTACCAGTTTTTCTTGCTTTGTCTGCAGAACTAAGTTTTGTTGCTGTGCCTGCAGAAGTAGTCCTGGGTCCTTGTGCAATATTAAAAGTTTTCAACTCTTCAGAGACGTATGTACTTAGCAATCACATAATGAGCTGTGGTACCTTAGGTTTTAAAATTATAGATATGCAAATGAAAATTATCTTTGTAGTTTACATAATTTTCAGAAAATTATTTTATGAAAGTATAGCATAACAAGGAAAAGCAATACTTTAAGTCTTCCTTAGGATAATGTTCACAAAGCTAAGCCATATTTATAAAATGCTATACAAAAAATAAATGTCTTCAGTGGACTATGAGGGAAGAGAACAAGAAGTCACCAAGAAGGAAGCCCTCCCTGTGAATCAGTGCCATGCGTGGACCACTGGGAGTAGAGCCAAACATCAATCTTTTCCTGTGAGTCAGTGCCATTTGAAGACTACAGGGGAAGAGAACAGGATATCACCAAGATAAAGCCCCTGCTCAGAATCAGCAACATACTTGGACCACTGTGGGTAGAGCCACATGGGCTTGGAAATAAGAGCCATTTCCCTTGCCATAAGTGATTGGCTGATGTTGAGAAGCACAGGCTGCCATGATAGTAATTGAGGTTAAATACAGTTTAATGCTTGTAGTGCTTAGTGTTTCCCTGATTTTGCAGGTCTAAAGCCAGTAGTGGGGTCATCTATTCAGAGGAAAAGTAGCATCTATGGGGGGTCACCTTCTGAAAGTGGTAGCTATTGTTAATTCTCTATCATCTTGTTTTGAAATCTTGTATCATTTTCATTGTTTTGTTGGGTTGGGTTTTATCGTGTTTTGTCCTGTTTGATTTTATTATATCAGATGGCACAGGCAGCTATTTCAAAGATAACAAGATATAATATAGTAACCATTTTGTATTTACGCATATTATTTTGAAATCTGTTGTTGCATTCATTGTTTTGTTTTCATTGATTCTATTCTGTTCGGTTTTGTTTGATTTTTACTGTGTCTGAAGGTATGGGCAGCTATTTTGAAGACAACAAGAGGCATTATGGTAAACATTGTCAATTTGCTATTGTTTTGAAGTCACACTGGTTTGTCTATTTTTTTTTTTTTGGTCTTTTTGAGACAGGGTCTTGCTATGCAGTTCAGACTGACCTTGAGCTCACTTTGTAGCCCAGGCTGGTCTCGAACTCACAATGATCCTCCTGCCTCAGAGTCCCGAGTGCTGGGATTACAGGTGTGAGCCACCATGCCCAGTTTTACACTGGTTTGTCTTAATTGGCTTTATTTTGTTTTGTTTTGCTTGGTTTCATTCTCATTAAAAATTTAAAAAAATTAAAAAATAAATGTCTTCATATATGCAATGTTGTTAAATAAATACTTAAGTAATATAGGGTGGTATGTCTTCCTAATACATGCTGTGCTTTTTTTTGAAGATCATTTAGAATTAATTTTATGTTATTTGACTGAAGTGATCATAAATCAAAAGTCAGAGGGTTACTTTCATGTTTTCACTTTAGGGTATATTCATTATTATATTTTCCTCCAAAGTCAAACATTTAAAAATTGAATTAAACTTTAGATCTTTATTTTCAAGTTGTCCTTTATGAAAATGTTCTTGAATGATAAATTTCAAAAAAGGTTTTAATTTGACATCATTATTGTAGATTCCATAAAAGTCTCAGAAATTTATGCTCTGTCTCTGTTTTCAACATTTTTGGAACCTACAATTATTTTGATTGACATTTGTTGTAATTCAATAAAAATAGAAATCATGATTCTAACAGAGCAGTAGAATATTTTTTCGGCTTTCTAAATTGATTAAATATAAAATTCTGCTTTGCCTAAATAAATGCTTTAATTATATTTAATACTTTATACTGAATGAGAGTCAGCAGTGTATTTAGATGTTTATCCAACATCTCAAATTTACATTTTAGAAATCTCATAATGGTTAATTAATTTAAGTGATGTGAAAGAATTTATTAATCAATAGCTACAAAAAGACCCAGAGCACTAAGTGTTTATATGTGTGTGTATATATACACGCATATATTTTTATATTATAAAACTTCATATGACTCGAATGAAAATTGTCCAATCCTACTATTCCTCTATTATAATTTTTGACTTCATACTACTGATTAGTACAATGGAAACATATAAAAAGAAACCATACAGCATCACTCCCTTTGTTTTCAGTTAAGTATAATAAATAAACATGGCAATATATTATAATGAAACAAATAATGTAGTGATTTGCAAAAAGAAATATTTTTTTAAAAATAGGTAGAATATAGAAGAGAAAAAGAATTCATGATGATGATTCTTAAAGCACTGAATACATATACATATATATATATATATATATATATAGGCATTATTATATATAGGCATAAATTCCACCTATAAATTACTCATATTTCTCTTCTATTAGTGCCACTTCAAATTATCTCTGGTATTAACATTCTTTTTTTTCTAAAACACTTTTATTTTTAAAACTTTAATTGACATAGTATTTTCCATATTTAGAAGGTACAGTGTGATGTTGTACTACATGCACACATGATATAATGATCTAGTGAGGGTAAATAATGCACCCATATCATATTTCAAACACTTATCTCCTTTTGATGGGAACATTCAAATTCCTGTCCTCTAATTCTTTTGAGATATACCATACATTAACAACTATATTTAAGTTATTGAACACCAGAATTGTTCTTTTTTTGCAACTGTAAACATTTCACCTATTGTCTAATCCCTATTTTTATTCCTCCTCCTCTTTCTCCTTCTCACCATAGCAACTGCAACTCTTACTACTTCTATGAGAACGGCTGTTTTAGATTCCAGAAATGAGTGAGACTATGTGGTATTTATCTATTTATGTCAAGGTTAATTTCACTGAATATAATATCTTCCCAGTGCATAAAAACTGATTTTAAAAAGATCATTTCATTTGCATTGACAATTTTATTATTTAGAAAAATGATTAAAATTTCTACATTCATGTCTTATTCCTACAAAATCACATAAATTTTCCAAAGCAAGACATTGTAGTTGGTATTATATTTACTCAAATTGAATGATATTATGAACATTACTGTGAATAGTATTTAATGTATATGTAACTATTCCTATGATTAATGCATTTAAAAACCAAAAAAATTATTTCAGTCAAGATACATAAACTTATTTTTTCTTTATATAGCTAGTCATGCATGGATACCATACAACTGAATTTACTTTATTTAGACACTTTTGCATATTTTGTATAGTAATCAAATTTTAATTGTTAGTATACAGTGCACAACACTCAGGACTGTAAAGGAGTAGCAATTTAATTTGGCTCACAGTTTCAGAGTATTCAGTCCACAGGTAACTAATCACAAGGCAAGAAAATCATGATAGGAGGGTGTAATGTAAAAAGTTGTTCACTTGATGCCAGCTGAGAACCAAGCAGGGGAACAGTGTCAGAGAGAAAGGGGCCAAGAACCAGCTATAGTAGTCCAGGCCTTGCCTCCACGACCCACTCAGACACTTACAGATGTGCTTTACTAATCTCCTGAAAGGCACTTAAACCAGTTAATTAAACTACAGTCCACATTAATTCTCACACATAATTGGCCTGACTGAAGTTAAACGAGCAAACAAGAGAATCAAATTATAATGTTATATATATTTGTTGATTTTATGGACAATTGCTCAGTATAGTAACAGATATCAAGAAATGTAAGTTTTAAACCATGTATAATTCTCACGCTTTCTTAGCCACTAACAGAAGTGGAAGATGTTAGACAAATGACAACAGAGAGAAATGCAAAAATGCTGAGTTAAAATTGGGGATAAGGCAACATAAATTGTAATATAAAACCACACAATGTAGAGCAAGTTATGGCAGAGTTTTAGTTAGATAGATCAGGAAAAACATCAGGAGATCTGAGAAAAGCCTTAGCTAAATAAATAACTTGCAATGTAAATATTTTTAGGTTGAAGAAAACCACATTCAAAATTAAGAATATTTGAAGACTATGAAAGACAGAGAACTTATCCATTGAGCATAAGTCAAGTTCTTTCTAGAAATAAAACAAAAATGAAGGAGTGATTTGCTGTGTTAAATATGTCACAGAGATAGAGAATGAAAAGAATCTTGGAGCTCATAAGTAGCTTGGCAGAAGTAGTTTCTGTAGCTATTGACTACTAATAAATAAAATGATCAAGTTCAGAATGAAAATTCTGAGATACAAATAGTATATTAAATAAGCAAAGCAATAAAGTTAACCAGTAGTCAGAAAACTAATAAGGTTTATTGGAGACTCATTTGAATTTGGTGACCATGAATAAATTAACATTATCTATAAAACCTGATGTTTTTCTGTGACCTTCTCCAATAATAACTCTCTTTGCTTAGTTTCAGGCATCTAGAAAGCATATTTCTAATCAGCTGCTTATAATGAAGTTAGAAAAAAGAAAGATGTACCATTAAGAAGTTGAAATTCACAGGATTTAATGAATACTTCAATATGATGAAAAAAATGCAGTCTCCATTTTGGCTAAATTTGGTCCTATTTATGTGTATTGATATGTGCAGAGCTGGCTAAGGTCTTTTTTAATCCCCTCAATTGGCTTAAAGCAATGCAAATGAAGCTACCTGAGGTGCTGATGTGTAAACCTTAAAACAATGTAGCAGGTCAGTGATGCCCCACCTATATCTTCCCAGCTGGGATTGAGCCTCAAGAAAGAACCCTGCACATCAAAGCTGAAGCACTGACTACAAAACACATGACACTTCCTCAAACTGTGTCATGTAGATTATACTTTTTAAATTTTTATTTTAAAGAGAATAAACCCAAACAAACTTAAACAGAATAAAACCAATCAAAACAAAGCTGTGTAAGTGACACAGAACTTCAAAACAATATGAAATTAACAATGGTTACCATAATGTCTCTGTTGTCTCCAAAGTAGCTAGCTGCCCATACATTCAGACACAGTAAAAATAAAATAAAACAGAATAGAACAAAACCAACAAAAACAAAACAATGCATGCAAAAAAGGACTTCAAAGCAAGGTAATAATAAATCCAAAATGGTTACCATAATATTTCTTGTTGTCCTTGAAATAGATGCCCATGCCATCTGATATAATAAAATCAAAGAAAACAAAACAGAATAAAACCCAACCCAACAAAACAATAAAAATGATATAGGACCTCAAAACAAGATGATAGGGAATTAATAATGGTTACCACCTTCAGAAGGAGATCCCCATAGATACTACATTTCACATTGTTATCCTCTGAATAGGTGATCAGACTACTGGCTTTAGACCTGCAAAGTCAATGAAACACTAAGCACTATAAGCATTAAATTGTATTTTACCTCAATTGCTATCATGGCAGCCTGTGTTTCTCCAGATCAGCAGGTTGTTTATAGTGTGTGTGTGTGTGTGTGTGTGTGTGTGTGTGTGTGTGTGTTTGTGGGGGGCGCTGTTGGCTGTTCTTGTTCCAAAGCCCACATGCTGAAAGGGTCTGGCATCTGGCTCTTCCCCTGTGGTCCGTGCAAGGCACCAGCAATTCTCGGGAAGGGCTTTCTTGGTTACTTCTTGTCCTCTTGCTCTATTATCTGCAGATGGCACTGACTCACAGGAAAAGACTGGCATCTGGCTGACTCCACAGCAGCCCACACATGGGGCCAATTTGCAGGGAGGGCTTGCTTCTAGGTGACTTTTTGTTCTTTTCCCCCCACAGTCTGAGAATTGCAGATTACTCTTTCTGCATACCTGTCCCTTTCTGAATATTGCAGAAATGCTCTATCACCTCTTAGCCCAGCAAACAGCACTCAAGCACTTCCTGCCATTCCAACAGTCACTCGTCCCTGATCCACACTCCTCTTCACAAATGAGTAAGACCTGGGTTAGGCCCTGAGTCATGGCCTTTGTTCTGGTCAACCATTGTTCTAACTGGATTTAGGATCCCTGTGGATTAGTCTCTTTATTCTCACCATGGTCTGCCCTGGAAGTGGTAGATTGGAAGCACTTATTGGAATTCCAGTAACTTTTCCCTGGAATTAAAAGTGTGGACTTGATGAAGTTGGGAATAGCTCTCTACATTTGGTAATGGAAACTTCTAATGAACTTCTGATTTCCTCATAGGATATTATAAATTTATTGCTTATTTTTGTATTTAGTGAAGTAAGAATTTTATAAAGAAATCATTATATAAAATCACTTACATGTCTACACTTAAATTTTCACTGTTATAATTTAGGCTTAAATGGGTTTAGTTGCTAGTGACTGGTAAATCTCTGAAATTATTGTAATGATAGTGGCCAATCCTTCAGATGAAGTGTAACTTTCCTGTACTTTAACTGTGATATTGAATGTTTAGAGACAACATAGATTTTAACCAAATTTTACTTCCACTCACAATACTTTGGGAAAAATTTCACTTGATTTTCTAGCTAATATAATTTTAATATTAAATGTACATAATAAAAATTAAAAATATTAATATGGTGGATTTTATTATTAAAGTTATATTCTACCCTGTTCTTGGTGAATCATTTCTCATATGTTTGCTCAAGAAGATATTTGTATATTGTGTAGAAATTTGTATGTAATTTTCAGGAAACATTGTTCTTTCATTGCAGAACAAAATATAGACACACAAACATATGCACTCACACACATCCATTCCTATCCCAGACACATCAGTGTATGTTGAGTAAAACCAAATTATCAAAATAGCTTTTTCTGCAATTGGAAGTCTCAAGATAGTAAATGTTTGACCTGTATTTTAAAATGATATAAATGAATATGTGCTATGTACTGTTTTGAAGTTCAGAAAAGGGGTACATTCAATTTAATATTCAAATCTTTATGAAACCTTATCTGTCTGTGCCAATATAAAACAGATAAAAAGCAATTGATTTCTCCCTTTCTTTTGCCTGAAAGAGGAGGCCCTATTCTGACCAACATCTTTCATGCCCCTTTCTCTCTCTGTTGTTTGCCCCGCCCACTCACAATTCTGATGGAGTAAGATGTCTTGACTCGATGTCCTCCTATTTTGATTAATATTCACTCTCCTGCATTCTGTTGCCACATGGGTACAACTTGGCTGCCAGCCTTTTGCACTCCTCCTTTGTTTCTGCCATTTTAGAGCTGTAGCTTCCTCTTTGAAGGGAGGGATGCACTCCCTAAGGTGCCTATGATCAGGGAAGGAGGGATCTGGGTCTAATGATAAGATCCTTAAGCTCTCAAATCCCTACTAAATTATAATGACCATGGCTGGCCCTCAGCAAGATACCCTGATTTTAGTCCCACTAATTATTCCAGAGATGCTATGACTGTCAATCAAACAACTAACACCCCCTAACTGTTGCTAGATTGGTACCATGACATCTGCAGCTATCCTGAAACCCTGCACTTGGATAAATCACAGCCTTGTAGGTGCTATATAAGCAGCATTCCCCTCATACTCCTTGTATTAATCTCCAGGGATAATAATGTACTAGAGATTAAACTGTACAGGTAACAGCATGAGAGGATTTTCTACACATGGGACCACATTTTCTCTGGAAGCTTAGTAATAAGAGTTCTATTCTATTTAAACAATAAAGATCCAGAGTATGACTGGTATTTCATAGAATTCCTGAATAAATCTGGCATATTTTATAAATATCTTCCAATCTGTGTTAGTTAATTTCTTCCTCCATCACTACTTTACTCTCATGGAAAAGTTCTGTTGATTTTTATATGTGTTTTCTTCAAAAACTAGCTGGGCCAATAAAGTAACTTTTTGTTCCTCTATACTGTTTCATTTTCAGTATGAGTAAAGGTTTCTTCTTATTTCACAGTGCTGTAAAATCAAAGATATAATATTTCACAGCATGGTAGAGATACACTTTGGAAAGCAATTTATATTTCATGAAAACAAATCCTTGAACTGACTCTTGTAACATAACCAATTGCAAGATGCTTCATGTAAGACTAACTACAGAAAGTTGATTTCAAATGTAACGTGACTTACTAATATAGTAAGGTTCATATTTTAGCCACAAGTAAAATACCTACCAGTATAGGTTCTGCACTGGAATCTCATGAAAATTAAAATAATATTTTATCAACTTACAGTTTAAGTCTCTTCTTTCAATAAATATACTAAAAGTTTTCAAAGATGAAACTTAGTTAATTTTTACATCTAAATATTTGAAGAAAATAACCAGCAGCTGTGTCAGTCTTGGGTTATTTGTTGAATGGTCTATGTAAATAAACTATTATTCTTTCATATTACATGAAATTATTTCTTGGACAGGCGCTAAGCAAGCTTTATGTCAGTGGAGGAATTTGTTACTCTTTCTATTCTGAAAATTATTATGGGAAACAGGATAAAGTAGACCTGAAGGAAAGGCAGGAGTACAGATGTTCTTCAGCTGAGGAGAGTTGATTACGCAAACTTCCATCTCCTTGGGCCACTCCTAAGTTCCATCCTCAGCAACAAATTGTGAGGGAAACCAAGACTGACTCCTTGGGGCAGATTAAAAGTATTTTTTCTCCTCATTTACTCCAAGCAGTCCTCCACTTTTGTGGGAGAATAACCAAATGATCAGGTACCTCTGTGCCACAATGAATCTCAGAATTAAACTCTTTGTACTGTACATAGAAACCAAAGATTCTTATTCTCTGGGTGTTGGAAGTCATAGTAAGCTGTAGGAAATGCCTCTTTTTGCTGTCAGGGTTCTTTTGCTTGATTCAGATAGAAATCCTGAATTAGCAAAATGCAGCTCTGCCTCTGGTCCTTGTGCCCACCCCCAAGTGATGCTGAGTAATGCTAGGTGCCAACAGCCGACAGAGCCAGCTGCCGGTTACTGTTGCTGCCAGCTGCCACCATTCCAGCTTGTATCAGATACCACGAGCTGACCCTGCTGGGTGCTGGTCTTTGTCACTGATGGTCATAACTACCCAGCACCCCCTTGTGCTGGACACTGTAGGCTCACCACTGTCCGTCACTGATCATTGCTGCAGCCCTCCAGAGCTCTTTAGAGCTGCCACACCTTAGCGTTTATTGATCTCTTTTTTTTTGAGATAACCACTATGTTCTCACTATTTAAAATTCCTGAGCAAATTTACAGGACCTTCAGAACTCACAATACTAGAGAAAAAAATCATAAGCAAATTTATAGACCCAACTGAGCGCTTCTATTTTAACAGGATCCATGAGGCAGCATACTGGGTTTAATACACAGCAACATTTGCAGTGAAATTTAAATATGTAATGTATTTAAAGATATATATAATTTTCAATGAGTGATAAAAATTCAGAGAAATACTACTGCATTATCTAAATCTTCTGTAAATTAATATGCTGATATCACAACAGAAAGGAAGCGCAAATTTTTGAGAAAGACTTTTCCTCCTAAAGTAACATCAGACATCAGGTTTTTTTGTTGAACCTGGATGATTATACTGTCGACAGAATTATATCTAGGGAAAAATTTAAATAGGCCCTTGGAAGATTTACATTTGTTTATTGTCTTAATGGAAATTATGATTCTGATTTTCTTAAAATTCTAAATATGTGCACATGTAAGAAAATTGCTGGGCAGCTACTTAAACACTTTGATATTTGATGAAAACAGCAGAAGAATTTGCCTGTTTTTGTAGGACATGCTCCATATCATGCAGAATAATTCCAAAATGAAGGCTGATCATCTGTCCAGAGACGGCCATTAAACTCATAGACCAAATCTAAAACACATTTGTAAGTATTTAACCACCCCTGAATAGATTTCACAGCTAGCTAAATCATTTTCCCCAAGTGGTAATTGTTTCAGTGTCCCAAGACATTAAAACTATTAAAGTCTACTGACCCAAGTCTTGTTTCCTTATAAAGGTGGAAACTTTTTTTGATGGTCTAGCTTTTTCTTTAGTATTTAACTGGATGCCAGTTTTCTAATATACACAATTATGTCTACTCATGTAGCATAATCCAATGAATTCAGTAAACCTGTAGATTTGGAAATAACTGTTTTAGTTCTTTATTAAATTTACTGAAATTATTTTTGGATAAAATATTCATTTTCATGTTCAAATGAGATATAAGGATGCCACCAAATGATATTAAAACATCTGTAGCCATTCCATTTTTGCTATTTCTTAACTAAGATTTGGCTTTCACCACATGGAGCCCTTTGTCAAAATCATGAAAAATATTCACTGAGTCGCATTATGATTTTTCAGATAATTATCTTCCAGATAAGGTAATTGTCTCCCAGATAAGAGAATATCATACTTTCTTCATTCCAATTTTTCTTCCAGTGTAATATTTTGTTGATCATTTTTTAAAAAGTCAATATTATAAGTGAAAACATGAAAGAAATTGGTAGAAGGGAAACATCATAACTTAGAAAATAATAACTACATTGGAAATTTATTTACATGCTTTTCAAATTATGCCTAATGTCATATATTTTCTCTCATATATCATTAAATAAAACAGCCTCAACTAAAGAGAAAATCCATTGGATATATATAAATAAAATTAATCTTTTTTATCAAAGTAATATTTGTGACAATGGAAAAAAAAACCACTGCATTCAAACTAAATGTTATGCTTTGCCCTTGAAAACTGAAGAGGATTGTGTATACATTCACTATGATGGGTTAATCTTTTAAATTCCCAATAAATCATCATGTGAGATGAGGGCAATCTACCTCACGATGTACCGATTTTAGACTTAATACAAAAGAACAAATACAACTATGGTATTTAACATGATTTATAAGGTATTTTTATTAAAAATAGTCATAATTAAACTTTTGAAGCATTTTATAAATATTCCTAGACTACTTAGAGAGTGTTTATTACACTGTATTAACTTTCCACACTACCTTACCATTTTAAAATTTTCAGTTGAAACATAAAGCCCTTTTCTTTTGTTTTGTTTTTATAAAAGAGAAAACAAAAGGGTGAGAAGAGATGAAGGACTGCCAGGCTCACCTCAGGTGAACATTCCTGGCACCCAATCTGTCAGTAGCAGCATGTTCTCTGCACCCGTGCTGAGCTGGGTAAACAGGATGTCATGAAGAGAAAGGTGGAACGTGGAATCTTCCAAGCACCAGGACATCCGGAAACATCCAAACACTTACACCTGATGCCCTGAGGACTTTGGCCACTGAGGCACTGGACATTTAGAGAACTTTGGCCATTTCTGTTTGCTAAGATCTTCTCTCCTAATGTACATGTATTTTTTCAAGCTCTGTCAGCGAGCCTGCTCTCCTTGTTCCCTGTGGATATTCCTCTCACCCTTCATCTGCCTGCACCCGCATATTAAAGCACGTGCCTTGGTGCCTTCACAAAAGCCTATCAAATGGGCTCTGCCTCAAGTCATTCATTTACATCTGGTGCTGAAATCCAGGGTGGAGATGGAGGGAAGAGAGACACAGACAGAGCAGAGAGAGAGAGAGAGAGATCCTTCTCCATGGGGACTTACTTCAAGCTCTCACCTGAGCTTCTTCTCCTTGACTGAGGCCACTCAATGAAACTGATTCCTCAGACATCAGAAAACACAGCCCCTAGCACTCCTGCCATGCCAGAGCTCACCAAGTATTCCAGATCTGGTATGGCCCTGTGTCTCTTTCTCTTTCTTCCCTTTTGCCTGCCTTTCATCCACCCCCAGAAAGTGAGAGAGAGGATTACTCTACGCTTCATGCCTCTTAAACTCTGGTGGTGTTCTTCAAAAGCATTTCCAGAAAAACTCCTTCCCTTTAGCATCAGAGCAACAGCAGTGACATCCACCTTGGTCATTCACTAATGATTTATATTTTGGCGTCTTGGCTGCAGACCAAGAAGCCCAACTGTTCACTTCTACCTCTCTCTGTACTCCAATGGGGAACCTTCCATTTTCCATTCCCCTTTTCCCCCCAGCCTGTCTCCTGTAGACTCTCAAATTCTTTACCAATCTGAAGCCCAAGAGACTGATATTTTTCTACAACACAGGAGGGCCACAGTACCACTGGGCAATGGATCTTGTTGGCCTGTGAACAGTATATTTGATGTCTCCATTTTGCAAGACCCAGATAATTGCTGCCATAGGCTAAAAAATTTGTCTAACATAGCTCATGCCTGGGCTTTCTTTGCACTCCAGTTTCCCTGCTCTGTGTTCTTCATGGAATCCCTCTCAAATTCTCCTTTCGCTTCTGTCCATATCACCTCCACTTTCCTCCCGTGCCAATTTCCCCCCCCACACACCAAACAAATGACCCTGCTGATCTCTTTCCCATGTGTACTCCTTCCTCCCAAGATGGAAAACTTTCTGTGACTCCTGTTCCTTCAGTGGAATTTTTGGCCACAGCTGAGTCACCTCCTCTGGCAAAGCCTCCAGTTGATCCAGAACCTGTCCCATCTATCTGTCTGGCACTTCTCTCCAAATCAAAACCTCCTCCTTATGTTCTGTCCCATCTGACTACACTCCATACTGCATCTGAACCGGGGTCTGGTGCCTCTTTCTCAGCCCCTGCTCCTCAATTTCTACTTTAGGAGGTGGTGGGAGTTAAGGGAAATGCTTGGGTCCATGTTTCCTTCTCCCTATCCAATGCATCTCAAATTAATCAGCCTTTGGGCTCCTCTGTTATGACACTACCAAATGTATTGAAGAATTTCAAAACCTTACCCAGACTTACAATCTCACCTGTAATGACCTCAATATCCTTCTTTTTTATCCTTTCACCTAAGAAACAGGGACAGCATTGAACCTTGACCCAGCCTGCCATGATGACCAAAGGTGCCTTCAACCTAGTAATCAGGAGGCAACTGTGGCTTCCCCCAAGCCAACCCAAACTTGGACTTTAATCAGCTTATCTAAGCTGATCTAACATGGACCATCCCTTGCTTGAAGGAAGCAGTAACTATATGGTCACCTGTTTGGTTAAAGGGCTCTGCAGGTGGCACACAGGGCAATCAGTTATGACAGACTTAAGGAAAACACCCAGACAAAAGATGAAAATCAAGCTCAGTTTATGCCCTTTTTGGTTTCTTCCCTCAGATGTAACATGGCCCTGGACCCAAAAGGCCCAGAAGGCCAATTGATTTTAAAGATGCATTTTATAATGGAATCTGCTTCAGATACTCAGAAAAAGTTGCAGAAATTGGAGGCAGGCCCTCAAACCTCATAGCTGGAGTTAGTAAATTTACCATTCAAAGTTTTTAATAACAGGAATGAAGTTCCCCACAAAAAGATCCTTTATGGCTTCCAGATGTTTAGCTGAACCATAAGAAACCTACAACATCAGGCGGACAAAGTCCTAGATAACTTCCAAGGGTGCTTCTAGGACTCCCCAACCTAAGGCACACCTCCAGGTCTGGGCTTCCAATATCACAAACGTAGGCATTGGGCTAAGAAACATTCACATCCTAGGATTTCTTCAAAGTCATGCTCCACCTACAGGACTCATCATGGGAAGTTGACTGCCCTGGGCTGGAGTCTGGCCCTGGAGTCAGCTTTCAGGTGACCCCAGCCAGCTCATTCCTCAGAATGGGGACTGACGACCTTGCCCAGAGGTTCCAGATGCTCCCTTGACCATCTCAGATTCCAAGCTTTGGGTAAATCTTGTGGAGGAGGATGAGTCCATATCTTTTGTGATCAACCCTGGGGTGACTCATTCCACCTTGCCTTTTTTTCCAAGGACCATTCTCCTTGGCCTCAGTTTCTTTAGTGGGTATCAATGGCACAGTCTACAGACCTTTTAAAACTCCCCCAAGTTTACTAAAGGAGACCCAGCTGAGCCTTTAGATCATAAAAACAAGCTTCACTATTCCTTCTGTACCCTAAAAGAATTTCTAAAAACTCAAGCCCTTACTTTACCAGACTGTACTCAATTTTTTGTGTATATGCCATAAAGCATGGTGGTTGCTGGTCTGGTCCAGGGGCCAAGCCCACATTCAGTTACTTTCCTGTCCCATGTCTTAGATTGGCCTTCCTGCCACTAAGCAGTTGCCACTATGGCCTTAGAACTTACAGAAGCTCAAAAAGTTACTAGATATGTGCCACTCAAGCTATACTCCTTTCATAACTTGCAGGGTCTCATATCTTGATTATGTTTCTCTCATCTACTATCAACTCCTTATATCTTGTAGTTAGTTATATGAGCTCTTTATAGAAACCCCCATGGTAACTATTGTCTTGGGTTCTGGTGTTTATCCTGCCTCTCATCTCACATCCACTCTGCCTCCTTCTGAGATGCCAGATCCACACAATTCTCTGTCTCTCATCCACTTGACAACCTCGCCTTTCTCTCATATTTCAGCCTTCGTCTTGTCTACCCCTGATCACACTTGGTTTATTGATGGGAGTTCCCATAAGGCTCCCTGCACATCACTGGCTAAGGAAGGGTATGGAGTTGTCTCATGTGACTCTGCTATAGAAGCTGAAGCTCTTCCCCCATTCACCACTTCTCAACAGCCTGCTCTGACTACTCTGACCAGCACTCTTACGCCGGCCAAAGCCTTACAGATTGGCATCTATGCAGATTCCAAGTATGCATTTCACGTACTTCACAGCCATGCTGCCATGTGAACAGAGACAGTACCCTCATCTCCCAGGTGTCCCCCATCATTAAGGCCCCATCATTAAGGCCCTTCCCCAGGCAGGTCTTCTGTCAACATACTGCAATTGTGCTTCTCTTTCCTTTCATTTATAGTAACAAAAAGACGGGAGTCTGCGGCTCAAATCAGGTGGGACTTTCTCAGCACCCAACCTGTTTGTCAGCAGCAGCATTATTTTCAAAGAAAACCCAGCTCAGCACAGTACTCTTGCCCTTGGCAAACACAGGATGGCATAAAAAGAGACAGGTAGAACGTGGAATCTTCCAAGCAACAGGACATCTGAGAACATCCATACCTTTATGCTAGACTCCCTGAGCACTTTGACCACAGAGGCACCAGACATTTGGAAAACTTTGGCCACTGATGTTTGCTAATGTCGTCTCACCTAAAGTCCCTTGCCTTCTTTCAAGCCCTGTAAAGAAACCTACTTCTCTTTGTTCTCTAGAGACAGTCTTTTTGTTCCTTGTCCACCTGCACGCAGCTATTAAATAGTAGGCCTCGCTGCCTTCACAAAAGCTTGTTGAGTGGTCCTGTTTCACATCATTCATTTACATGGATGGGGAAGGATGGAAGGGAAAATGGATTTTTAAAAGGGAGTTAAGATTTGCTGTGCACATGTACCAATTTCCCACTGTAAACACTGTGTACTTTACACATGTACTAATAAAATAAATATTTTAAAAACCAAAACAAATTATAAAGGTTATTATTTTTAAATAAACTTTTTTCACTAATTTTTATTATGTAACATTAACAAGTTCAGAATGTTAAGTGAGCAATACATTTTAGTAAAAAAGTAAAAGAATTTTAATAAGCAAATTTCTAGAATTTTAAAGCAACGGAGTTTTCAGTTAGTCAAATGTGCTGCTGTGCTTGACTAAAGAAGCACAAGGAAGGATTAAACTGCTCTCACTCTGCATTGAAGGTACTATATTGAAATTTTGTTTGCAATAATTAATTTTTTACAAATTATACACCTTTTCAAATGTCACGAAAAATTGGCTATTGTTAGATTTGGAAATTCCAATTTTAAAGAGCATCTTAAAAATTAAATTTATTCTGATAACATTTCCATTTCAACAAATATGAAAATTTCTAATATATGGTATCTAGAAGTATCGACTTAGGTTAAGTTTTAAAATTAATGCCAACAACTGCCATGTTGTACCATATGAAAATTTCACTATGGTGCTTGACAAGACAATACAAATTGAAGAGTTCAGAGGAGCAAGTTCCCTGACTCACAATCTAAGGATACTGAATTTGGAAGATAGCTACATTTTTAATGGGCTTTAACATCCAGGTCCAACAGAAAAGATGAACACTTCAGTGAGAATTTCCAGCATGTCTTCATTACACAGTGATTCTGCCTGAATTTCTGAATTGGAGATGGTAGTGTTTACTCTATAAACCTGTGTTTATAGCCAGTTTTTACTCTAGAAACCTATTCATTGACATACAAATATTAGAAATATAATTGTTCCAAATTTCTCATTTCAGTTATAATACAACAAAAATATTCTGTATAGCATGAAATAACTTTGTATTTGTTGTTTCCTTACAGATAATGTGTGCCTGGAGCATTTTGTGCACACACACACATGTATCTTATCTTTGCATGTATCTGTGTGTTATTCCAGAGTCAAAACTGCAGATCCAGCAAAGAAAAAGTTTACTTTAATGACTGAAATCGTCACCACTTCTAAACTATACAATTTACCTCCATACTTTTTGTGGCACTACAGAACTAGAGTAACTTTGAAGTACAGTGAGGCCAGGGATACAGCTCAGGGGCACAAGTACCTGCTTGGCAAGAGCAAGGTCCTGAGTTTGATTCCCAGTACAAAAAAAAAAAAAGTAGAATGTTATGTAATATATTTTATTTTATTTATACATGAATTCCTCAAATCTATAGACTCTACTCTCACTAACTTTATTCCTTATAAACACAGATATATTAACATGCACTTCTAATGTAGCTAACACTAGAATATAATGAAAAATAAAATCAAATGTATTACATGTTTTATGGTTATTTTCCAACAGAAACAACAAAGCCAAATTTTGAAAGAATGGTAGTGAATTATGTTCTTGAATTTAAAGTTGGGATGAGAATTAAATATTAAAGGAAGTAGACTGTATACGTATTTGTAAAATTTTCCCCACTTAAGTTAGACAACACAAAGTAAGACTAAACTTAAAATCTCATCTACACTGAAACAGAAAATGCCTTATAACACAAAAAGAATAAATTGTCAGTTAAATATATTGCAGCAAATAATGAAACACACCATAAATCATATAGAACTTTCTTAAAGGTATTGAAAAATTGTGAGAAATAGCAAAACAAAATCTCAAAAGATCTTACAAATGTTTTCCAGAATGAAGACAATAGAATCATGCATACAGGTGAGTTGAACAAAAGACATGGAATAATTCTTCCAGTCTTCTTCAACACATATTACCATACCATCCGCCATCCAAGACTGGACAAGCCAGTGCTCTGCTGGGGAATTCAACACCTGGTGATCCTAAATTTGGCACCAGAAATGAGCTAAAGGTGTAGAGTTTTAGAAAGAAGACATTTTATTTGAAGGAGTGGGTAGAAGAAAGAAATAGATAATAGCTCTGGATTCAAAAGTGAAATACTTGTGGATTTTTGTCCTCAGCACCTACCTACTTAGAACTAGTGATTTCTTCCATCTCTCATGTGGGAATCTGGAAACTGTTGCCAATGGATTGGGTCTCTGGCTGCCTTTGACTCTTACCTGAGCACCTCTGTCTTTATCCTATCTGTCTGTCAGATTTTTTTCTATCCCTTTGTAATAAGTAACTGTGGGGGGGGGGAGGGTGCTCATAGTGTTACAGGCAGCTGAGTTAGATAAAAATATTATAGGCAGTCACACAGGGCTGAGTCCTCAAAGGAACCAGTGCAGAAGGCTCGATATCTGGCAACCTTGAAAGAGACACTGTAGGCCAGACCTCAAGACAAAGATCAAGCAAATACACTCACTTCCTAAGGATTGTTATTCTAAACAGTTTGCTATCCCCCGAGGAAATCAGGAGTTACCACCCCCTACTGGAAGAGTCACTGCTCTCTGTGCAGCCTGCTTGCAGCATGACTTCTTCCCCATTTGTCCCCCATTTAATCAATTTTACCAGAGCAATTAAACTTATTGGTTGACCATTGTTCTGCCCCAACTTGTGAGTTTCCATTCTCTCAGAAAGAAGCTTTCCTTCTGTCTCTCAGAAAGAAGCTTTCTTTCTCTCAATAAGTACATTCTTCTCTTGACTTCCATTGTTTCTAAAATTTATTCTTCAATTTTAGAGAACACAAAATTCTTACTGGACATATAACAGGTTGGGAGTTTCTGTTGGAGACTACTACAAAGCAGCTCTGAGCAGGATTTAAAATTAACTAATTGGCTTTCTGTGTTTATCTGTGAGTCTGTCCTAGGCCTCAGCTCCTTGCCTGGCGATGTGAGCTGATTCATAGTAAGTGAACCTCTATGAATCATTGGTTTTGGCTGATGCCTGTAGTGGCCTGTGAGGCCAGAGATACCTCAAAGGGCAAGATAAGGCCACAGCTGTGGACACTTGGCTCAAACATCAATTAGGTAGATAGAGACTGCAGCTGCAGGAATTACTCCTGTTGTCTCACTCCTACCATGTCTTCATGGTAAGATAGTTCTCCTAAAATGACATGATTGGAGACATCCTTGAAGTGACTCCCAAGGTCTTGCTCTTTGCGTGTACTTTCCTCAGTTTCCCTGCCCTTTGTTTTGGACCTAATAAAAATCAGTGGTCCAGAAAAATCTTTGTCTTAGCCCTCAGAGTCTCAAACTGAGCTAAAGGATTTTGACCTTCCTGGAACCCTAAAATCTTACCACTTGTCTCATTTTATTTAAACCTTGGCTGTACACTCATTTGGGAGATTAGGAATCTAGGTCAGTTTGGGAGATTAGGAATCTAGGCCATTAAGTTTCCATCCCCTATAGCAATAGAAATATAACAGAGTTAACAATTAACTAAAATCATTACTGATTACTTTAAATCATTTCCAAAATTGGTGATGTGTAGCTGGCATTTCCTTTTGAAGCTATGTTTAGTGTGTGCATATGTGTATCTGTTACAATAATATAGTGATGCTAAAGTGCATGGGTATATGGGAAGGTGTGTATGTGTATGTGTCTTACACACTAAGTATAACTCCTCAGTGGCTGCTCTTTATCTCCCTTGCATTCCATCAGGTGGGTGAGGAGAGCTCTTTTTGCTGATCTCTCAGTATTCTGTTAGCTCTCCTAGAGAAATTTTTGTGGCAATGTGTTACCTGGTGCCTCTCTCTCTCTAGTTGTCTCTTCCTCCTTTGTCTTTCTAACTGCCCTAATTGCAGAGTTTATTTGTAGTGGCAAAAAAAAATCTGCCTTTAGTAATGTTTCCTATTAATTTCCTTAATAAGTTCTAACTCTTGATGTTGTACATTCTGTATTTAGACATGTATTTGACATCTGAGAATCATACATCACATTCTCTGAACCTAAAATCATTTTGTTCTGTTACTCCTATTTTATCCTTTTTTTTTAACCTATGACCCTCTATCCCTTTTAAACATACTTTCAAAAGGAAATATTAACTACACATTACCAATTTTGTTACTGATTTATATTTCTAAGAAAGATATGGTCTCATGGTAAGAGTATAGAGAGCAAGAAACCATGTAAACATCCTACAATAAAAAAAGCAAAAATAAATCATATCATGTTGGGAGCCATTGAAGCTGGAAATTGACTACACATGCAAGGTTGGGGCATGGCTGTTCCAAGAACAAAGAGTGCCCAGGGCAAGCCATGTGAAGAAGCTGCTTCAGCTCAGAGAACACCTAATGCCAAAACAGTCTGTACAGTGAGTTGCTAGGACAACAGGGTGTCATATAACTTTAACTTGCTAAAACGTATAAATAAACACCCCTGCAGTAAGGGGCAGTCCCTTTCCTCACATCAGGAGAAGGAGGTGTCCACCTGATCCCAGCTTTCAGGTCTTCTGTATTTTTCTCACCCTTCCACCATCCTTCCCCCCAGAAAACATCTGGAGTTGTACAGGTCAGGGCAATATCAGCTAAACATTATGGTCATCAGTTAAACATTAAAATCATCAAAAAATTAAGTATTCAAGATATAAAAGAGTGATAAGTTGGAAATAATAGACCATACCCATAATGCCAGCACACTGGGAAGTAGAAGAGTCATAAGTCTGAGCCCAACCTGGGAACTTTTACTACTTAGTGAGACACTGTCTCAAAATTTTTTAAAAAATTAAAAAGCAAGAGTACTGAGTATGCAGCTCAGTGAGAAGTCTTTAGATTCAGATTCTAATACCACAAAAATGGTGACAACATACATATTTTAAAAATGTACAAACAACATTGTATAAGATACCCCATTATAGAAAGTATACATGTATGTACACATGATTATATGTATATGGGATGTCTGTGATATGTGTTGGGAAACAGTTTGATGAAATCATAGAGCACCTGTTCCAGAATCGTAGGCCGCGCAAGTTTCCAAAATGGTGGGGCTGCACTAGGTTCCAGAATGTCAGTTGCATAGAAAACTTGTTCCTCACAATCAGGTTCAGAGTGCTTGGTGATCCAGGCACTGGACTCCTACAGCTAAGAGAGAGCAAAGCCTGGCTACTGCTCCAACTGACAATAGATCTTGGCAGCATCCATGGATGCTGGTTTTAAGTGCTTACAGAATGCAAGAGTTCTGAGGTTAAAAAGGCTTCCACCCCAATTTCAGAGGCCTGGGAGCTCAGGCAGTGTGACCTTGAGAGGGCAGTGTGTGAATCTGTGAGTGTGAAGCCAAAGGTATAATGGAGAACCCAGAAGTTTAGAAAAGCCAGCAGCATGGATTTTTTAAGGAAACCAAGACATGTATATACCAAACTTATTAAGATATCCATGAAAACTATAAATTTGAATGTAGTTTGGGGAATACCTCATCCACAAAAAGAGGAATCAAACACTGATTAGGGAGAATGCATAATATGAGAAAAACCCAGAAATCTAACAGTGATAATGAAAATACAAATTAGAGAAGTTAGCAAAATAAAAAGAAAACATGCCAGAGACCTCCACCACCCACCTGTCTGACAGGCACTGGAAACATGACAAGACAGAGAAAGAGCAAAAGGTCCCCAACTGCAGAACTAAGGAAAGTGAGTCCAACAGAGGTAAATGCAGAGGAGGCTGAGAGCAGCAAACCTGTAATGTCAGAGACAGCCTCATCAGAAATAAAGAAATACATCCATGACCTCATCGTTTAAATCTGAAATTCTAACTCAGGTGAAGCAAGATATAAGAAGATTAATAAAACAAGTCCTGGGTAATCCTCAAGTAGACACAAATGAAAGAATAGAGGAACCCAGAGAAAGGATAGAAGCCTTTGATGAAGAATATAAACAAAACCTAGAATATATGAAACAGATCCAAAGAGAATATCAGGAAATTAAAAACTCATTGAAACCTGGCAAAACCTTTTAACAGAAACTAAAGACAAACTTTCAAAACTTGAAGATACATTTGCAGAGTAAGATCATGAAAGGAAGGATCTCTTAAAAATAACAAAGAACCAGGAAGCAATGATACAAAGGCTAGAAGATGACAAGAGGCTTTATAACCTAAGGATAAAATATGTGAATGAAGATGCAGCAACAAATACAAATGAAATAAAAAGTCTATTCACAGAAATAATTAAGGAAAACTTCCCAAACATAGGTAATGGAAGTGAAGTTCAGATAAATGAGGCATATAGAACTCCAGCCACCTACAACCCAAACAGATCTACACCCAGACATATAATAATCAGGATCCCAGAAATCCATCACAAGAACAGAATATTAAAAGCGGTCAGAGAAAAGAAACAGATTACCTATAAAGGAAAACTCATCAAAATCACAGTGGACTTCTCAATGCAAACCATCAAATCAAGAAGAGCTTAGAGCAAAATATTCCAAGCCCTGAAAGAAAATAACCTCCGATCCAGAATGATGTACCCTG
>PVLA01013900.1:16390-34001 GCA_004027455.1 Hydrochoerus hydrochaeris | reverse complement strand
TCCTCCTTCCCTTCCTGCCTCTCTTCCTTCCCTCCTTCCTGGGCTGGAAGCCCAGGCCCCGGAGTCCTTAGCAAGTGGTCGCCTCCGAGCTGCCTCTCCAGCCCTGAGCCTCGTCTTTTCTTGTTCCTCAGCACTTAATGTCCCAGGTGAAATCCCTACCCAGCTCGGAGAAGCCTGTTACCGGGGACAGGTTTTACTTAACTGCACACTGAAATTATGGAAGTCGAACGACTTTTCCAGGGTCTCCTGATTTGCAAGTTAAAAAGTCAAATCTGAGACTCATCTTTTTCCACAAAAATCAAACATTTAACTGCTACAGAGACAGAGCCCGGGCATTAGGCTCCAGAAAAATGTCCAGATTGGAGAGAAAAAGGTAAATTCCCAGACACCAGGAGGCCTCAATAAAACAGCGAAGAAATGGGGAGTTTGATGCCTGCAAAGAGGACTTGAAAAGTCACGTGCGTGGGGCTGAAATGAACCGTGGAATTGGGAATTGGGGCCTCAACTCGGGGTCCTTTGAATTATGGCTCCCTCTGCCCGCCTGCCTGGACTCTCCCTTGGGGGATCCTCAGAGGACAGAGGGTTTCTGACAGCTTTGTGGTGGGAAAGGCGCAGGGCGGCTCCTGGAGGCGGGAGGGAGGGAGACAGGTACTGAGTGCACTGAGGCTTTCTCACTTTACAGCAGCAGACAGACAGACAGGCCTCTGCCGCCACCACCAGCTGAGCGGCTGTGGGATGCAGGGCTGCGGGTAATTGGGGGCTGCTGTCACAGAGGAGAAAGATAAGAGGAGAGCCAGGCTGGGTTTTCCACAATTAAATGCTGCCTCTGGCTTCTCCGTTGGCTGGGAGCCCAGGGGTCAGGAGTCACCAGCCCTATTATTTTCCTCCAGCCTCAGACCTCTCTCTGCCCTCCCTGCGTCTGCTCCTGTGGTCTTTTTGAATTCGCCAGCTCTTAAAAATCTTGCATTCGTCAAACTCAAGTTTTTAAAAAGCAATTTATTTCTCCTCGCGCATGTCCGCTGCGCATGACGGCATCCCGGGAGGAGGGGTCCCTGGGCAGAAGGGGCTGGATCCTCCCCTCTCCCCCACCCCCCGGCCTCCCTCCTCCTTGACTCCTTCCCTCTCTAGGTCCCTGCTCCTTTGCAGAAGCTGTGTCCCATGTCCTGTGATGCGTCTTGCCTTTTGCTCTTTCATTTATTTGTTTTGCTGGCCCAAGGGCAGGTGTGGCTGTCGAGTTTTACTTTTGCACCGGGGAGCGGTTTAGACCCTACATCTGTGAAGTCGTGGGGTGACCCAACTTACACCTGGAGTGAGAGGTGCGACATCCACATCCACGGGCCACCTCCTCAGGCCGCCCAGGAAAACCGAGCCTTCCCAAGCGAGGACCGCGAACGCGTGACCTGGTGACCCAAAGAAAGAGCGCTGGCCCCATGGCACACGCAGCCCTGGGTCTGTGTGTGCCTCAGTTTCCTCCGTCTCAGAAGGCGAGGGGTATTGTCACCTGCCTGGCAGTTACGGGGTGAAAATGCCCTCGAATAGCAGAGGCTCAGAGATGGCGCTCTGAGAAGCCGCTGTTTCATTTCTTTTACAAGTTCTACGTTGCCTCTATTTAAAAAAAAAAAAAAAGCCCTCACATTTCTGAGATCCACTCAGCGTGAGGAGAGGGGCTGGTGGCCCTTGCTGAGGGCGCAGGGGAACCAACCGGCTGGCGGGGCCAGGCCAGGAACTGAAGCTGGTTCCGCCCACAGGAGATGGCCTGACTTCTCCTGCCTCCTTCAGCATGAGGGCGCTGGTGTGGATAATCACCGCCGTCCCCAGTGAGAGGCTGGGGACAGAGACAGGTGGAGGGTGTGACATCAGCAGACTCCCAGCTTCTGTGTAAGGGATGGGGCTGGAGTCTGCATGACGACAAGCACTTAGGAGGACCAGGTGACAGATGCCACGCAGGGCAAGAGGCCCAAGAGTCAGACCCAGAGCTGCTGATGGAACCAGCAGGGCAAATGGTTGCAAGGGAAAGATGGGGAGACAGCCAGGTAAACTGAGGCAGGAGACTCTCAAGTTTGAGCCCAGCCTGGACAATTTAGAAACAAGCAAGATGCTGCCTCAAGATAAAAACACAAAAAGGGCTGGGGACAGAGCTCAGCACTGAGGCCCTGGTTTTGGTCCCTACCTGTAGGTCTTTCTTCTCCCTTATGGTGACTTTGGGAGTCCGGCCACCTCCTAGGCAGCAGGACACTGTGCCAGGGCCACCAGAGCCAGATGGCACGGAATGCAGTGCCTGAAGGGTCGCAGGCCTTATCTGAAATAAAACCCAGACCTCCTGCATGCCTCAATCCTGTGCATAAACCGTGGGAGCAGTGCTCTGTGTGCGTGGCGCTGGCCGGGCTCCAGCAATAACATAGCTGCTGAAATGGCTTATTCACCGCGGCGATGGAGCCGGCGTGGCCTGGGAGTGAAGGTGCAGGAGGTGACATTTATTTAACTGGCCCTGAGAGCCAGGACCTGCCTCCAGCCCACACCCTTCACCAGTTTCTTTTGAAGCCCAAATTTATCCCCTCCCAGGGCAAAACCCACTGCAGAGGAAATGAAAACATTTTCGGCCAGGGAGGGCAGAGCTTACTGGTTCACTCCCCTTGTGGTAACCGGTGCTGATTTCCCCAGGCCAGGCAGTGTGTAATTTGGGTGAGGTGAAAGGGGGAAAGAACAGCTGGTATCCTCTGACCTTGAAAAATAGGGTGACTCTTCCGAGCCTTGGGTGTTGGGGTGATGAGTGACAGGTGATCAAAATATGTGGTAAATGTTTACATTTTTAAAAATCTTTATTACAGTGAGAAGCACGTTGCCAGGCCCCACCCTCAGAACCTCCCCCGGCCCTGGACACACCTGTCCCATCATTCTCACTGCTTTCTGCAGCAGCTCCGGGGTCCTCTTCCCTGAGGGTCTCTACAAACGTGATCCACAATACAGTGAACACCGCTGCTGAGCGCCACCCAGCTGAAAAGCAGCTCATACAAACATTACGCTGTGTCCTCAGCCTCCTCAGTCCCCAGATCTGGCGCCATGTGACTTCCGACTCCTCCTCAGAGTCAAAATGACCTGAGAGCGAAACATTCTGAATGGATTCAGGACGTGGAGGTGCCGGGACAGCGCAGCTAAGGACCCTCAGGAGAGAGCACCCCAGGGCCGCTGCAGGACGTCACGGTCACAGCCGGGACACGGGATGGGTGTGAGCCAAGTGAGGAGGAGGAGGAGGACATCGAGGGGGCCTCGTGCTGCTGCATCTTGTACTGTAAGAAATTTTTAATTCAGCCCCTCACTGTCGTTTTGATGGCATTGCCTGTGAGTCCATTAGGAGAGACTGCCCCGTCCCTTCTGCCCCGTAGGTAGCAGTGGGCTCTGGACTACAGGCCTCTGGGAAGGTCTCTGTGAAACACCCAGCTGTTCTCCTCTGGCTTTGAGAGGACTGATAAACCACCGCCCGCCCGCCCAGTGACCCCAGTCCTCCTCCTCCGCCTTTAAGGAGGGACCAGGGAGCAGCTCCGCCTACTGCTCTGCTCCCTTGGCATTTTGTTTTGGGAGCTGCAGTTACATCAGCTCCCTGCCTCCCTCCGCTGACTGGAAAGAAGAGAATGAGGTGTCACAGGAGCACACTGCCAGGGTCTATTTTTAGATGCAGTGTGAATGGAGCCTTTTCTCCATTTGCAGAGAGAGAGGGAGATGGGGGAGGGAGGCAGGTAGAGCTCACAGCCGGGACCCTCAGTGGGGGACCCTCGGTGTGTTTCCCAGGAAGAAAGCGAAGATGCCCGCCGTGATTTTCCTCTCTGGCTGCCTGGCTGTTTTCTCCGCATTTCTGTTGGTTATAGTCAAACGGGAAAGCGCTGTGGCCACCTTTGCATCTTGGAGTTGTAAGGCCTGCCGGCCTCTGACCCGTCCAGCTTCTCCAGCTCTGTCAGGAAAAGATGGGCTCCTCATGGAGCTCGCTCCGCTCCGCGGGAAGCGGCTTCCTTGGCAGCACCCTCTGTGGCGTGCAGTCCTGCGAGCACACAGGGAAGCGGGCATGCCCTGGGCCCCGTTTTTTCCGTGGGGCTCTCTGATCCCCAGCCCCCCTCCCAGCTCATCCTTCTAAGCACAGCCTGCATCCGTCAGTGGCAGCTCCCTCCCCGAGTCCCCTGCCCTGCCCGCCCGCCTTGATTCCCTCTGGCCTCCTCCCTTCCTGCCCTATGCATTGGTGGTTTCCTCCGATGACACCCTGTCACTTTGTGCTCACCTGACTTCTTAGACAGGCGCCTTCCTCTGTCTGTACCTCCTTTGCCCGATGGCTTCCCAGGTCGATGTCACCTCTGCTGCACAGGTGACCCAGCTGCATTCTTTGTCCCCACCCCGCACGCCTTCTGTGTTCTTCAGTGCTGTGTGAACTGCACAGGACCGGGCTTGTCTGTGGGATGCCTGCCTATCCCACCACACTGGGGACAGTCTGAAGGCAGTGGCTGCTTTAGGCGACCTTCGGTTGCCTCTGTCATGCATGGAAACCAGGAGATGCTAAACAGTCTTAGGTGGAGAAGCAAGCTGAGTTTCTTGCTCCATGTGGTGTAAGAGGTTTTGGAGGAAGCTGATTCCACAAGGGTGGCCTGCTGAGGGCTACGGGCTCTGGAGCTCTGTGGTTTCCTTTCTGGCCCAAGCAGGGTAGTTCTCAGGCACAACATTCCTTAGCAGGACAGTTAGGACCCCAAGGGACCCAGTGTGAGGACTATCCTCTTTCTGAGTGTGTGTGTGTGTGTGTGTGTGTGTGTGTGTGCGAGCACTCACATTTGTGTAAAGTTTGAGTATAGGAAAGCAGGCCTTGGAGAAAGAAAGAAAAAAGTGTGTGTCTTAGGTAGTTTTCTCATTGCTGAGACAAAATACCCAACACCCAAAGTTAAAGGAGGAAAGGTTTATTTTGGCTCACAGTTTGTAGTGGTTCAGTCCATAATCAGCTGGCTGCAAGGCAACATGGCATGGGAGGGAAGCACCGCATAAGAGAAACAATTCATGGTGGGCAGAAGGCAGCAAAAGCCCTCCTAACCCTTGTGTCTCTTAAATTCCACCCAGGCTCCCTGCCCTTGGTAGCACTCACACAGGGTGGGGCAGCCTCAGTCCTAGCATAGCACTGAGTCAGTCTCAGCATGGCACCCTTAATCCCAGCACCACACCCTCTAGATTCAACTACCTCCAAAAAGCTCCACATCTGACTGCACCAAGCTTTGGAGGCTCATCTAGATATAAAGCATAACAATGTAGATGTCACCAGATTCCTCAAACCACCTGATTGGTGGCGAGGTGATAGAATGATAGGAAATTTGGGGTTGTAAGAATACTTGAGCAAGAAAGACGGCATTCATCAGTTTGGGCAATATTTCAGAGTGTCTCCTGGGACAGCTGTGGAGGTGAAGCTGGGAGCCCTTCCTGCTCAGGCCAGCGGGGCAGGGCATTGCAGGAGGACAAGGGGTGCACTGCTGGGCCAGCAGACCCCACGGGAACAGGATGAGGGGGTGCTGTGCTGTGCTTTGCAGGCAAGAGAAGGCAGGAGTGAAGCCAGCAGGATTCTAGAAGGCTCCATGGGTATGAACCGGGAATGGGTAACAGCCTATCATGTCCTGTAAGTTTTCCCTTTAGAACTAGGATGCTGTAAAGAATAGAAAGTTTTCCAGGAGTCGGGTTGCAGGAGAGAGAACAGGTGAGCATTTCAGTCTCGAGCCTGGGCAACGCAAAGGTCAGCAAGCAGACAGGGCTCGTGTCAGAGAGATGGTACCTATGTGGACAGTGGGGCTCTGAGAAGCAGGGGAGGGAGACAGAAGGGGCAGGGACACAACCCGGAACTCAGGTGGGAAACCTGGACGGGACGGGGACACTGGAATCCCAGCGGTGATTCCCTCCTGTCCTGCAGGGTGAGCCGAGTCGGAAGCCAAACGAGCTGCCTTTCACCCAGCACAGGCTGCAGATGAAGTTTGTGCAAATTCCACGGCTCTTCAGATTACAGGAGGGCTGCCCCGGTCCTTCTGCGGCTGCATGGCCTCTGCAGTAGCAGACTTGGCCGCAGGGGCAGGAGGAATGTTTCCTGGCAGGGAAGACGGTCCTGAGACAAGACCTGAGACCAGCAGTGGTTCCCTGGTCCCCGTCACGGTTTGCAGACAGCTGTCTGACGTCAGGAGACAGCACAGGTGTGAGCGTCCAGTGAGGGACGGCCATTGCTCTTGCCCATGGAAAACATTTCCGCTGTGCAAATGCTTGACCTAAAGAGAAATAGTGAGAACAGAACAGAGAGGTTGGTTGGCACAGTAATGTGTTCATGTGTGTGTATAAACACTCCTGCCCCAGCCTGGAGGGCCTCTGAAGAAACCAGCCACAGCCAATTTATAACTAGCAAAGTCCAGTTATTTTTTTGCTAGGAATGGGAGTTGGTTTTGTTATTTCCTTCATTGGAAGCATCTAGAAAACGCAGGCCAGCCAGGGAATTTCTGATCCGAGAAAAAATGGGTGAGGAAAACTGCAGACTCAGGTCTGTAGGAGGTCCACTGAGGAGGTCACTCCAATAGACTCTGGGGCAGTGACTCCCCCTGCAAGGGAGAAATGCACCCGGGCATTTTGAAACCTCTTTAGTTTTTTTTTTCTCCGGGACAAAGACCCAAGAAAATCCAAGTTCCTCTAGGAACCCAAAAGCTTTTGACAGCCATGAAATAACTCTTCATCCCCTGTCTAAAATAATTCCCATCCCCTTGGTTTCCACCTAATTGGTCAGTAATATAATCTGACTGCCCAGGGAGGCCAGGTGTCAGAGAGACTGACCAATGCGGGATGTGGGTTCCACTATTTCTGTCTTGCAGAGAATGAAATCGAGACAAATTCAAAGTTGCTTAGCTGGGAAGATAAAGACAGAATTCAGGACCAGCTCTGTGTGCCCCCAAATTTGTGCTCCTATACCTTCCTGGTGATCTAATACCATGTCTCACAGAGAGAGGAGGCCAAGTGTTCATCAAGCAAAGAGCCCCTTTCCTCACTTCTGGAGGACCCAGGGGTCAACTGGACAGTTCTGCTGAGTTTCTCTGCCCAGCACCTTTCTGATCTGAGTTTCATGCTCCGGTTCTGGGCTGGGGACTCAAAATAGAGAGCCCCACGATGCTGACCCCTGGCAGTTATTTTGATTGAAAGGTAGTGTCTTAGGTACTTTCTCACTAACACCCACAATTGAAGAAGAGGTTTATTTTTAGCTCACAGTTTGTAGAAGTTTCAGCCCACAGTTGACTGGCCCCAAGGCAGGGCAACATGACAGAGAGACCTGGCAGAAGAAAGCTGCTCACAGCATGGTGGACAGGAAACAGAAAAGGGGGAGCCCTTCAAGCCACACCTCCAGTGACCACCTCTTCTGACCAGGGCCCACTTCCTGTCAGCCCACTGTGAGACTCCATCATCCTGTCACCCCTCAGAGCCCCTCCTGTGAGCACAGGAGGCTCCTGAGGATGTCTGGATAGGAACTGTGTAACAGTCAGTATCAGAATTTCACCGCCTAATTTGATGACAGCAACACTAGCTAACCTGGGTTGCTTTCTGCGCTATTTTTCATGTAGCGACTAATTTAATGATCACAAAATCCTACGTGATAACTCCTTCTAACAGGTAAGGCAGGCAGGCAGTCATCCAGGGAGTTACACTGCACAGCCAGGGATGGAGGGTCCCTGGAGCAGACCAGTCTTCCTGTTTTTCTGAGACCACCGTCAGGTCACAGAGTGAGGGCGTCCCAGGTTTTGGGCTTTGAGTTCTGGCTTCTATACTTCATCTTCAGAAATAGCAGGACCTCTGTCCAGGCTGCTCAGATAAGAAAGAGATGGAGATGTGGTGGCCACCATGATTTGGTGTCTCCTGATCCTGCCGCAGGCCTGCTCCAGGCTTGGTTTGGCTCTCAGTTACTGACAATTTAAACCTGTAGGATGTTTCATAACCATTTCTTGCTTCTATTCTGAACACCAAGAAGTCTTGTTGGGTCCGAGCTGTGGGACATCATGGCAGCCACTGACTGAGGCTGAGGGCACGGCCAGCTCCTCACAGGCCCCGGGGCTGGCGTCTCCCAATGACACCGCTCAGGAAAAGGGCAAGGTGGGAGCTGAGTGGCTTCCACAGGGGCCACTTCATTCAGCTGTGGAGCTTCTGTCCGGTTTCTACCGGCAAAGGTCACAGAGGGCAGTGGAGGCCCAGGTCGCCCAGGTGGAAGCTGAGCCCACGTCTGCCACGAGTGGCCACGGAGTCTGGGCCATTTTCCTCAGGGGACAGCGGCGGTTCTCATTACAGACTTAAAATACTCTTATTTTGGGACCAGTCTGAGGAGCTGCATTCAAGGTAGTTTTCTCTGAGTGACACGAAAAAAAAGTGATCATACATTTTTTTAAAATTAATTTTATGGTGTATATTTAGTGCATCCATCACGATGCTCTATAGTAAAGCAGTGAAGCAAATTAATGATAATTAAATCAATGATCGTACCTACCCTTGCCATAAAGAGCTGAGAGAAACTGGGAAATTCACTCAGGTGAGTTCAGTGAAATCCCAGAAGCCACTGGGGCTTCATATGGGGCAGCTGTGTGTTAGGGTTGAGCCTGACACGTTTGTTCGCTCTTCCCTTTTGGGTCTTCATCTTCAGCACATTAGAATTACTAGGGAAGCTGGGCCCAGACCAGATGGCCACGCAGTCTGTCCCTGTCTCCCTGAGGCACCTGCTTGAACCAGGCCCTTCCCCAGGGTTTGTGGGGTCCAGGGCAAGAGTGCCAGTGAGGCCCACCTGAGCCATGTCTGCGTAGTTAAACGTGCTCACGGAGGCCACAGCTGTGAGCCCGTGTTTGTTCCTTCCGCCACTTGTCACACGTTAGCTTCATAATGACCTGGAAGGCCAGGTTTGAGGTTGGGGTTCTTGGCATCTTTAGGGTTCTGTGTCAAAACCTGACTGACCAGGAAGTGTGGGCCTCGAGGCCTCTCTGCTCCCCAGTGCCGGCGTCACCCCCACAGAGAGGCACCGCTTGCCTGTGTGTGAACGCCCGGCCTCCAACCCAAAGGTTGCTCATGTCTTCTGGTGGACAGTGGCCTCTGGATCTCGCCTGGCCACCCAGGGGACCAGCCAAGTGGTCACCGAGTTTCTGAGCTCCCATGTCTGGGGAAGAAGCCTCTCAGACCTTGGGAGTGGGCTTAAGAGCTGTTTGCTCGAGGATTGGGGGCCCCGTGTGCTCCCATCCCCCTCACCTCGGGGTCTCCCGATTGGAGAGCGAGGGGGCAGACGAGAATGGCCAGAGAGAGCAGGAGCCTTGGACAAGCACAAGACAGCGCTGTTCCTAGTGAAGCCCGGGGCTCATTTTTCCAGAACATTCCCTCTGCGGCAGTTTAGGATGTGCTATCTGGAAACTATTTCATCTAATTTTAAAACATTGTTGACATGAACCAGCTTCAGGCCACACTAGACCAGTGCGTAGAAAACCCCTAGTTTTCCTGATAGCAGTCGCTCTTATCTGTTCTCCTGGTGAGTTTTGTATATTGGAGTTCAGTAAACACTTACTAAGCACCCACTGCATCCAGGGCAGCATACGGTGCCCCCACAAACCTGACCCCTTGTAGGGTGTATACTCTATTGAAGAATGAGGAGTGCAAACTTGGGGGTCTCCTGGTGGTGGCCGCTGTGGAAATGTGACTTGTGCTATTTGTTTGTTTAAGACCTCTCTCTCCTTGAACTTGCTCAATATAGTATAAAACAGATTAGATGACATTTTTTATTAATCTAATGTCTTCAATGAGGAGATGTGGGTTTTTGGCCCTTATCGATGTGGAAGCAGGTATGAATATTATTTTTGCAGTTATATGCTCTTTATTATATTTCTATCTGTGCATAAGTCTGTAATTTTGGAAGAGCCCTTTGCCTTTGCATTAACTTTGTCCACCATGTGAAGAAGGGCTTTTCAGTTACAGAGTGGGAGCAGACCCTGCATTCAAGGGTCTCTTGGGTAGAGTTTCAAGAGAGTAGCTGTTAGGCCAGCACGCATCCAGAGGAGAGCAGCCCCAGAGAGACTCACCTCACATCTGAGCAGCATCTCAGTACGTTTTTTTAGCACTGTGACCAAGAAACAGGTTTCAGCAGCTCACAGTGTTGGAGGTTATCAGGGCTGCTCAGTCCTGCCTCTGGTGAGGGCCTCCGTGCCATCCCAATATGGCAGACGGCATCATGGTGGGAGAGGGATGGAAAGATCCCATGGGGAGACAGGAAGTGAGAGGCTGAGGAAAGACTGTGCTTTCTTCCTATAATGACCTGTTCTTGAGAAAACTAACTCCCTCCTGGGAGACCCAACCCACTCAGCAAGACCAGCATTCATCCAGCTATTAATGCCTCCATGTTCACCTTCCAGGTGGCTCCTGTTGACAGATCTAGGCCCGGAGGTATGAGTTCCACGAGGGTTGGTTCTCTACCCAATGTAGGACCTGGCCTTTCAAGCTGCCTCAGAGCCAATGAGGCCCTTGTTTCTGGAGGAGTTTATGCGGAATACTTTACTCTGGTCGATTGCCTAAGGGAAGGAATCCATATCCATCACAAACTTCCATCCTGTGACTTCCATGTGGCTCAGGTTTGGAATTTAAGAACCAGTGCACCGCTTTTGTCTAGCTGATGCCCACATGCAGCCTGGGAGAATGTTTGAACCATTTCCAGAGAACCTTTCCAAAGCCCTTCTCTGAGTTGTGCACCTTTTCCCTTGCAGGAGAAAATGCGGAAGTGTCCATGGATGTCTCCCTGGCCTACCGTGATGACATGCTTGCTGAATGGACCGAAATGGCCCACGAGAGAGTGCCACGGAAGCTCAAGTGCACCTTCCCCTCCCCCAAGGTAAGACGCCTCGATGTCTCAGCTGACGGAGTTTCCATTTGGCCCCCAGCATGTGGGAAGACCTGCTTACACTTCACCCACGGGTCCCTTGTCTTGTAGCACACATGAGCACCAGGGTTGGTCATTATCCTTCGTCTTGCAGGGGAAGGACAGCACAGACATTCCATGTCCCTGCTGGGGAGGGAAGGGCAGAAGGAACAGGAGGAGGGTCTGCCGGATATGCATTAGTCACGTCTCTGACATTTCTGCAGAACTGTCGGTTCCTTGGTAGCTGTAGTGCTGGAAGGGGGTTGCTAAGTTATTTCAGGTTCACCATGCAACACCAGTACTTACACCTGCTGTGGGCTGCACAGTTGGTTGTGGGTGTGGACACACAATCCCAGAGGTCACCTCGGACAGGAAGGACCCAAAGAGGAAATCCAGTTTCAATCCAGACTCGGATTCCCCTTTCTCTGGTGCTTCCAGGGAAGCTCGTCCAGCTGGCCGGGAGGACATTACGGTCCTGCTCAGAAGGAGGCATTTTCTTGTGTTCAGGTCCTGAGGTTCCCCGTAACACAGCACCCCCAAAGGACAGTGGGGTTCTGTGGCAGAGCACACCAGAATGGCGTGGGGCTTTTCACAGGCGAAGCGCTGCCCTCCGCACGCCCCCTGCCCACCCTCTCTCTTTTGAAAGCTTCCGTGGGTGAGAGAGAGCAAGGGCGGCTGAGCTTGATTACTGGATTTCCCAGGGGCTCTGCACGGGCGCCACCAGCCAGAGGGTTGCTGGTGTCCCTTCTGCTGCAGAAACGACCCTGGTTTCTTGGTGTGCAATACAGGAGCAGCCGCACCGCCCCGGTGACATCTGTCCTCTCGCTGTCTTCAGATCTGCGGCTCCCGAGGGGCCGGGACAGCTTGGTGATCTCCGCCCGGTAGAGGCCTTTGCTGCCCTCCTCTCCCAGCCTCCGGCCCTTCCTCGCGTTGCTTTTGCCTGTCCTCCGAAAGCTGGGGTCCCTGGGAGATGATGAAGAAGGGCAGGCGAAAGCCTCGAGTCCCACGCCCAGCCCCACCCTTCCTTCCCAGAAGAGGGGTAAATTGAGGCAGGAGGTCTCCCAGCCCTCACCCACGCTAAGCCCAAAGCTTACGAGGTCCTACCCACCCTGACCCTGTGAGCGCTTACAGTCGGGCAAGGCATGCACAACCCGCCTGAGCTCGGCGTCCACCTTGGGGACTGACCGGGTGAGGAGCAGATGAGATTGTGCACACCAGGGGTGACCTTGCATCACGTGGGGGGCCTTTGGGGGGGGAAGGGGGCGTGTTGAGATGGGTGGCCTGGACAGAAGGTGTGCACTGAGCCTCTCACGGGCAGCCCACGCTCTCCTGAGGGCCTCCTGCAGTGCCTGGAGCCCAGTAAGCCTCCTCCCCCACCCAGCCTGCTGGACTAGAGCACCCAGAGAGGTCTGCAGCGCCGCAGCCACCCCTTCGAGTTCGTAGGGAATGCAGATTCCCAGGCCACACCTCATGGCCATGGTCACAGCGCTCTCTCTGTCCACTGCTATGCTGGGCACATGGTGGACGGCACAGGTTCCCCTGGCTCATAGCTCTGCAGCCCGGAGGTCACAGTCACAGCAGTGACACCTGGCGGGTCCTTGGTGCATCACCAAACCACAGCCAAAGGGACCAGGCAGGGTCCAAAGGGCGGCGACCCCGCCTCTTATAGCTAAACATCCCTGAGACAGCGAATGGGCTGCAGGAGGCCGCAGCCCTTAACACAGTGCACTTTCCGTTCGACTCCAGCCAGGAGGGGACATGCCAACTAGCGCAGCCTGGACTGGGCCGAAGCTGTGTGTTTCACCAGCCGTTCTATTCGTGCTCCTGGGCTCCCAGGATCAGAGCCCCAGGAGGAGGGTGGCGCCCTCTTATTAATCTCTGGCTCTAGCTGGCAGAGAGCAGACTGAGCCAGGTCCCCAGCGAGGGGCAAGGCAGTCCTGGGGTCACCGCCTCTGCCCCCACCGTGAGTCGGAGGCAGCAGTGTGGCACAGCTGGATTTGGAAGGCCCAGGCCAGCACCCCAGGTCTGCTACTGCTTTGGGGACCTTGGGAGGGACACCCATCACGTGGTACTGGACCCAGTGGAGTCCGTGCCCTTCCCCTTGAAGCCTGGGGTTCTAAAAACAAAACGAGATCCTGCCTGGAGCTGCTTTGGGACAGCCTGGGACCCTCCATGGGTAGCAATGATAGACTGGGAAGATGGTGTGACAGAGGGGCCAGAGGCGACAGAGGGGCCAGAGGCAGCCCCGGGGGAACAGCTCACATTTGCAGGCCTCTGTGTGCCTCCGAGGAAGTGGGTTAAACCCATTCCAAACAACCTGAGAAGGTGAACCTGGGCGAGGGCGTTTCTCACCTTCCTAGCACTGGGGGAGGGCAGGGCAGGGGGGTGGGGACGCCTGCTGCCTGGTGACAGTGGCTTAATTATCTTTAGGATGTGTTGATCCCTTTGGAGAGAGATTTTAAACCTTGAGAGTGGAGAAGGAAATGAATCATCACATCTGTGCTTTTTGATTGCGGTGAAATTTAGTCTTGAGTCTGAAGATTAAATGAGAAATTGCTTTCAAGCTTTTTTTAGTCCCTGGTGGATTGTGAAGTTTAAAAAAAAAGAAAGAAAGAAAGTCAAGCTGCCACCTGCTGCAGTTTGTCCTAATTAGCCCGTCTCATGCCGGAGCTCCGGAGGACCGAGGGGGGGAGCAAAGAGAAAGAGGGGGGACCTCTGCTTTCTTCACCGCCCTAAATAGCAGCAGAGGCCGCAGGAAAAGCCTCTCACTGGTGGCTTTGTCTGCGGCATTGGGTGGCAGCCAGCATGCAAGCTGGGGTTTCTGTAATTCACTAGGTCCTTGTCCCCGATGGTAATGTGACCCTCTGCGTGGACACACAGATGTAGCAGACACCATGACAAGGAGTTAATGACCCAGCGACTCGCTTATCAACCTCGGGCTCTACCTGGCAGAGAGCAGACTGACCCAGGTCCCCAGCGAGGGGCAAGGCAGTCCTGGGGTCACTGCCTCTGCCCCCACCGTGAGTCAGAGGCAGCAGTGTGGCACAGCTGGATTTAAAAGGCCCAGGCCAGCACCCCAGGTCTGCTACTGCTTTGGGGACCTTGGGAGGGACACCCATCACATGGTACTGGACCCAGTGGTGGCCATTCCTTTCCCCCTTGAAGCCTGGGGTTCTATACTAACAGTGAGGTCCCGACTGTAGACATCGCAGAACTGAGCCGTGCTGTTAGCCACAGAGGGAGTGTGGGCTTTCCAGGGCCGGGAGGCTGAGTCAGAGCCCGTGGTGTGTCCTCAGCGCTCCCCGCAGAGCCTGACTCCAGTTCTGATTTGTAAGTTCGAGAGAGAAAGGAGGCCGTGGTGGCGTGTGTCTGTAACACAACCCCTGGGGGAGGCTGAGGCAGGAGAATCACAGGTTGGAGCTCTGCCTACAGTAAGACCTATGTCAAAATAAAAACAGGCTGGGGTGTAAGTCAGTGTGGAGGCCTTAGGTCTAATCCACACTACCAGAGAGAAAGACAGACAGAGACAGAGACAGCCAGAGCCAGAGCCAGAGAGCATGTCCGATATTGGGAAAATGATTCACCCTGCGCCCAGGATTTGGGAAAGCAGCGTGATTCTTTCCACGGGGTTTTTGTTTCAAATCTTCCCTCCTGGCTCTGCTCGGCTGGTACAGTGTCACAAATTAGAGGCAAAGCTGTGTGTCTCCTGCTGCCCTCCCAGGCTGCCTGCAGGCTGTGTCCTGCCTGTCCCTGTCCTCTGTCCACCCCTGTCCTCTGCACAGTGAGCTCTGCCTGTCCAGCACAGAGCTCCCTGAGGGACAGGCCCTCCCGTGCCCGTCCACCTGGGGCTCCCTGGTTGCCGTCCACTTTGTCCTCCTGTGGATTCTGCTCTGCCCGTGTGGCCATCCCGGAGCCCTGAGAGTCCCCTGGGGCTGAAGAGCCACACGTTAGGTCCCTGTCACTGATGGGCAGCACCGAGCAGACGCGGACAGGACAGGCCGTCCTGCTGTGTCCTTCAGGGGATGCTCGCCTGTGTGACCAGCACATCATGCCCAGGCCCTGCCGGGACCACAGACCTCATTCTCCAGAGCAAGCCGGGTGCCTGCCGTGCAGCCCCCACTGAGGAGCTTTCAGGGGGGCTGGCCGGGGCTTTCAGGGGGCTGGCCGGGGCTTTCAGGGGGCTGGCCGGAGCTTTAGTCTGCCATCTCACTTCTGAGCTCTCAGCAGGGGACACCCTGGCACCCACATCTCAGCGTGACACCCCCCCATCTCCTCCAGAGCCCACACCTCTCCAGCTTACTGCTTTTCTGTCTGTCAGGTCCATGAAAAGAAGATTCTTTCAGCTTCTTTAGCTTCACCATAAAAATAGCCACCACCTACAGGCCTGGTGTGCGCACCTGTCATACCTACTCTGGAAGGCTGAGGCAGGAGGATGGCAGGTTCCAATCCAGCCTGGGCAACTTAGTGATTTTTGTAAAAGACTCTGCCTCAAAAATAAAAATAGATAAAATAGGCTAGGGGGTAGTGCAGATGCCCAGGTCTAACTGCCCAAATAATAATCATACCATAATGGGCAAATGATAATAATTGGCCCTCCTCAGAGTGGCCCCCAGGGAGCACGTCTCTGGAGTGTGTAAGGAGCTGACTGACCACGCAGCCTTAGTGGTCTCCTGCAGACAAGGGACTGTCCCCCACTGGCCCAGAGCAGCCTGGGGTGAGGCTGTGACAGGGACCAGAGAGCAGAGAATGGCACTGAGGGATAGAAGGGCTCTCTGTTTCTTGTAAAACTGTTCCGCCTTAATTGTGGCTGATCTTTATTTTCTTGAGAAGGACAGAGCTGGGCGGACACCATGGCCACAGGGCCCCACAGCCATCGATCTGGCCCCCCAGTGCATCCACTGAGCCTTAGGGTCCTTGGGTTCACGGCAGGAGAGCCTTGGGACCCAGCCCCTGCCTGAGACCCTGAGCTGTTTTTCCAGACCCCAGAGCATGAGGGCCGCTACTACGAATGCGACGTCCTTCCCTTCATGGAGATCGGCTCTGTGGCCCACAAGTATTACCTGCTCAACATCCGGCTGCCCGTGAACGAGAGAAAGAAGGTCAACGTGGGCATCGGAGAGATCAAGGACATCCGGCTGGTGGTGAGTGGGCAGCGCTGGCCCTGCGGCCCGGGGGACAGTAGGATGCTGGTCTGGGATGCAGCTCAGGGACAGGTGGCAGAGGGACCCCGCGCTGGGCATCTGTGTGCCCCTCACCCAGCTGCCTCTGAGACGTGGGGTGAATGCCGCAGCCCTGCCAGAGACAGGATTAAACGGAGCCAGAGACGACAGAGGTGGGAAACAGTACGGTTACTTCCGGGGGGCTAGGGGTCGCTGGCGACCATTGTTATGGTGACGGGGTCTCGGTGATAGGCTGGCCATGGCCTCAAGGTGCAAGCGACATGTCCTGCCTCAAGAGCTCAGACGTCCAAGGGAGCACGGGGGCGGCTCAGCTTCTCCCCATTCGATTAGTTTAACTGGGGGAAACGTGGAGTGAGAGGAACATGTTTTAAAACCCCAAAGCCGCCCCACAAGAAACAGGCATTTGTCACAGAAGACTGGAAAGCTAGGTGCGGCCCCGAGCGGTCCCGGCGGCCGCCTGTGCTAAGCAGCATCCAGGCATCCAGCCAGATTACCTCCCTGAACTTTGGCTCTGTGCCCTCCAAGGCTGCTGCGACGTGAACGGCATGACTACAGAGCGGGTCACGCCGAGCTGGCCTGTGCTCCTTGGCTTTTCTCCACCCATGGCCACGGTGTGAACAACACCGCTCTGCTTTGCCGACTGCGCAGCCCGAGCTGCCCGGATCCACCCTAAGGCGCTTTGCCAACCTCATCTCACTCCAAGGACGCACGGGACCGCCACGCTGTGGGGAAAGCCCTGCAGAAAGGCTCTGATCATTTTCCTAATCAGTCCCTCCTCCCGAATGGGTCCGTGGTCCTGCTTTTTAGCACGAGTGTTTCTGCAGTGCTTGAGGAGTGCTCGGGGGCAGGGGCGGGTGGCCCATGCCACGCTTAAAACACTTCTGATCTCCAGAGCTTGGCACGCGAACTCTCCACTCATCTGTACCCTGAGGGCATTCGACAGCAAAGACAACCCCACAGTAATAATAATAATAATACAAAGATGTACCCACCCTCAAATTCTGCTTGTGTCCGTCCAGGGAATCCACCAGAACGGAGGCTTCACCAAGGTGTGGTTCGCCATGAAGACCTTCCTGACGCCCAGCATCTTCGTGGCCATGGTGTGGTACTGGCGCAGGATCTCCATGATGTCCCGCCCCCCGGTGCTCCTGGAGAAGTAAGGGCTGACCCCCAGTGCCCCTCGGGGACGCCGGCTCCCCAGGGCTCTGTGCTTGCTGGGGCTCATTTCCAGCAGCCTCTCAGGGGCTCGGGCGAGGGAGCCGACCAGGGCTCACCCCAGAGTCCGTGGGGGCCTTCAGATTCCCACACGAGTCATTAGGCCCTGAGGGTCCTGCATCTCTGCCATGTCCGTCTTCACTCTTCAGCCCCTGGCTCAGAACCCCCAGAACCCCCATAAGCTTCTCTATTCACGTGGGTGACCTGCCCTGCTCCCAGCCGAGCACCCTGTCACCCGAAGAAGGGCAGCGCTCCAGGGATGATGGCCCCCGTCCTGCTGGCTCGCGTCCACCACCCCCCCCCC
>PVLA01013900.1:0-16290 GCA_004027455.1 Hydrochoerus hydrochaeris | reverse complement strand
CTCGTGTTTGCCATGGCCTTGTGCTTGTGCCGCTGAGCTCTAACCCCAGCCCTCCAACGAGTCTAAATTTACACCTTCAGCCTCAGTTTCTCCCAGCATTAGGCCCAAATGTCCCGACTATTTATCTAAGGTCTCCACTTGCCTTCTAAGTGCAACCTGTACACAGAGCTGCGCTTGATTTTCTCCTTTCAGACCCGGTTCCCTCCCAGTTCTCCCCAGCTGAGCGAAGGGCCACCCTGTCCTTTCAGTTGTTCAGGCTTAAAAGGTGGGGCTCACCCTGTCTGCCCTCTGGGTCTCTCTCTTTCCCTCCCTCTCCCTCTCTTCTCCTATGTCACCCACTGAATAAGCCCATGGTCTCTACGGCTACCACCTGAAGCAGACCAGCCGCCTCCCTAGGACCTGCTCTCCCCAGGACCTTCCTTCCACCAGTTTCCTCCCTGACTATTCCAGGCAGCCTCAGTGCTCCCTGCTGAGCGATAATCATATCACATCCTCCTTGCTTTTCATCTCCTTTGCCCTGGTCTGCAGACCCCTTAATGATCTGGCCTTTCACCACCTGTGATCTTATCTGTACTTCTCTCTAGCTCCTTTGATGCCTGCCCCAGGGCCTTTGCACTTGCTGGTCCTTTCCTGGCTGATGTTTTTCATCCTAGAGGCATTTTTTAATCTACCTGATATCAAACCTCACTCCCCATCCCTCTCCCTCACCCAGCTTATCTCATTCATGACTGTATCTTCTGCGTCTAGAATAGACTGGACAAAGGAGTTTAATGGACTTTGTAACTCCGATCTTGAGCTTCTTATTGGATTCCCGGTCCCCTAGTTCCGATTCCCTAGAGATATGCCAGGCGCGTGAGGAGCTCAGCCTTTGCATTTCTCTGCTGTCCTGTGGTTTCCTGATGTGCGGCTCACAGATCCCCCGGTGCTGCATCCGAGCCCCTGCGGCTGCACCCTGGCCCCGCCACCCCCTCCTGCCCCCCTCGCCTCGCTCACCGCTCACTGAGGCCCAGCACCTGGCCCCTCCCCGGGAGGCCAGTCTCGGTGGCAGCCATCCAGTCACCATGCCTGGGGGATGCTGCCTGCCTGCCACCGTAGTCATTTCGGTCCCCTGTGTCATGTCAGTCTCCCCCACTCAGCGCATCTCCGTGGGGCCCAAGCTGTCCTTTCGGGGTCTGTCTGTCCCCGAGTACCACGCCCAGCACAGCATCTGTGCTTCCTAAACCCGCGGGCCGTGTCTCACAGGTGCGAAAAGAAATAGGAATAAATGGGGGGTGCGGGAGCACCACTGTCACAGAGAAGTGGCAGTGAGCAAGCAGACAATGACAAGCGAAATAAAACCTCAACAAACACCCGCGAGAAGAGGAATCTCCTGCGCATTTGGGTTGTTTATTAGCGAGCAGGGACGCTAACCTTGTGCATAGCCAGAGTCTCTCACAGAAGGAACCCGAGCTCTAAATGGCCGGGTTCCTGTCCACACGGGGCGGGCACAGGGCCCCCCTTGGGGTCCCCTAAGAAGGCGAAGGGTGGACATGCCAGCTGCAGAGCCAGTCTGCTGCCCGCCCGGGAAGGAGCAGCCCCCTCCGCCCCTGCAGACACTCAGCCAGCTCTGGCGCCTCCTCCCACAGGGTCATCTTCGCGCTGGGCATCTCCATGACCTTCATCAATGTCCCTGTGGAGTGGTTCTCCATCGGCTTCGACTGGACCTGGATGCTGCTCTTCGGGGACATCCGGCAGGGCGTCTTCTACGCCGTGCTTCTGTCCTTTTGGATCGTCTTCTGCGGGGAGCACATGATGGTGAGCGGCCGGGCGGGGCCTCGGGCCACTCCGTCACCACCTTGTGAGCCGGGGGTGACCGGAGGGTGCCGCGGAGCCAGACTCTAAGGTTCTGATGGCAGTGTCCCCTGCAGTCAGCCAAGCGGCTTTGGACGGGTGAGCTGACCAGAGGTCCCACCTGTAAGATGTCACCCGAAAGCCTCACGCACAGGGTCTTTGTGAGAGCCCAGCGACACCTGTGAGTGACCCAGGAGATGGGACACACGTTCTCATTCATGGTCCTGGTTCCCATCCTGCGGCTCACCTGTGCCCCTGAGAGCAGGGTGGCCACAGGGCTGTGGGCATGGCCCCTGCAGCCGGCCGCCTGTGTCCATCACCCAGTGACCCAGACCCTCTCAAGTGGACATCAGACCCTAATTTAAGAGAGGCTGAGGTGCCATGAATAAGAAACAAGACCTAGAGCCCTCTGTACTTGGTGGCTCAGATGTGACCTGAGCTTGGACCTCGTGTCTGGGGCATGAGCTTCGTGCTGCATGGGCTCTGTCTCAGTCCCTCAGTAGCTTGACCATGAAGGTCAGTCTGCTGCAGGCTGCTCCCTCCTGCGGGGTGGTGCAGAGAATTCTGTCTTCATTGCTTTTTCCACTGCTGAAAGACACCCAAAGTTAAGCGAGGAAAAGTGGCTCAGTGTGCAGAGGTTTGAGGCCTTAACCGGCTGGCTCCGAGGCAGAGGGGCACCGTTTATGGCAGTGGGAGACAGCAGGAGCAGCAGGGAGAGGAGACAAGCCTCCTTCTGTCCCGGGCTAGGGGCGGTGCCAATCCAGTCAGTGGCCTGACCCCACAACCACCCACCTTAATCCCAGCCTGGCACTGTGAATCTTGCCTCACTGTGTACCGCTGTCCTCTGAACCATGGTCAGACCACTGGCCCTCGACCTGCAGTGTCAGTGAAACACCAAAGCTCCACGGCATCCAATGGCATTTCACCTCCACAGCTTTGTCACAGCCTGTTTCTCTGGATAAGCCAGTCACTTACAGTGGGGTTGGACATTGGTACCCCTTGTTTGCCAACCCATGTGCTGGAAAGGGCTGGGGTCAGGCTGTTTCCAGTCCAGCAGTGGCCCACACATGGCGCCGGTTCCCAGACTGGGCTTGCTTGCTGGAGTGGCCTTACTCTCTCTACCCCTGGTCTCACGGGGAGAGTCTGTGAATCATTTACACTTGATTCAGGTTCTGGAGAAGTCAGTCCTCTGACCACCCGAGGCTTTGGAGGGGCATCTGGGTACAAACCCTAACAGAGAAGGAAGCCTTGTCCACTACCTAACTGTGCACTGAGGGCCCCGTGAAGGGGCCCAGGGGGGCTGAGTTCTGGGCTGGGGGCGAGGAGAGGTGCAGAACTGCCCGCCGAAATTGTGGGGGAGGTGCCCAGCCATGTCCCAGCCATTTCCAGCCGTGTCCCAGCCATTTCCAGCCGTGTCCCAGCCCGGGGGCACAGATGCATCTTCTTTTTGTCCTGGGGTGATGCTGGGGCTCGAACCCAAGGCCTTGTGCATGCAAAGTGAGTGCTCTACTGCTGAGCCAAACCTCCAGCCCCAAGACGAGCTTCAACTCACGTCCCCGTGTGCCCTGTCCTCTTACCACCATCAGAGCCCTCACAGATGGGCTTCCTGATGGTGTCTTCCGGTCCCCAGGGGAGCAGCAGGTTCTGAGGGGAACAGGACCTCTGCCTCCCTCATTCTTGGACATCCAGAGTCCAGCTCGAATGGCCTGCAGTGGTCAGCACGCACCGTGGGCCAAGGCTGGCTCATCGGAGAACCTGTGTCCCCGCCTGCCCCCCAGCCTGACCTCCCCTTCCCACATGGCTTCCTCAGGACCAGCACGAGCGGAACCACATCGCCGGCTACTGGAAGCAGGTCGGCCCAATCGCCGTGGGCTCCTTCTGCCTCTTCGTATTTGACATGTGTGAGAGGTGAGCCAGTGCCCCGGGGCCTCAACACAGAGGGTGACGCCGCCGCCCCCCATCTCTTATGCGGGGCGATTTGAGAAGGTGGTTGGGAGCCTTTGAGATCCTGCAGTCACTCGGTGTGATCACGTCCTCAGGTCCGGACTGGGCTTCAGTCCAAGCCATGGTCCTTTGTCGTTTGCATTGTTTTCCCAGCACTGGGGATCAGACCAAGGCCCTCGTGCAGCCCCAGCTCCATGCACAGCCCTTTAGAGGTGCAAAGCTTCTGGGCCAGCAAGCACTCTCCGAGCCTTGTTCCACTGCGGGTTTGTTCTCTGTGGCCTGGTCACAGTTCTTCTTCCCCAAGCTGGAAATGGGGAGCTAAGCAAAGTCCTGCTCTGCCTCAGCAGCAGGCGCACCCCAGCTCCCCCCGGTTCTTTCCCCCTGTCTCCTAGAGGCGTGCAGCTCTCCAACCCCTTCTACAGTATCTGGACCACAGACATCGGGACGGAGCTGGCTGTATCCTTCCGTGACGCTCTCAGGCTTTTATTTGTTCCCGTAGCTGCCGGGTTCTCAAGATCACTTTCCAGAGCCCCGGCTGGAGTTTTCCATATGTGCACAGCCGGGCCTTTGCTCCTGAGAGCTGTGATGAGTGTAATTAAGGCAACCGGTGGCCAGAATCGCTGCTTGCTTTCCAGCCCAGGGCCGGTTTTCCCCGCAGCCCGACTGAATGATCCGGTCACTGCAGGCTGAGACATGACCAGCTTTTCCCTCGGCCCCCAGGGTACAATTCTGAGCTGCCATGGGAAGAGCCCGTCTCTGAACTCCCCTGGGCACAGGACCTCTGGCGGTGACCTCTGTGTGCCAGCACATGTACCCAGCTGCTCTGCCCGTCCCCGAGACGGCAGGGAGGCGAGACTGAGGCATCTGGTTCCAGGGGACGTCCCAGGCTTCTTTACCAAGCTGCAGTGACAGTCCTGCCTTAACCCTTTCAGGATGCTGGATTTAAAAGTTTCATCTCCCGGTCCTGAGGGTTATGCTGGTTTCCTAGTGTCACAAGAATGTTGTGACAAACTAAACGAGCAGACAGCAGATGTCTGCCTTCCACCACCACCGCCCCAATGCTACCTCCAAAAACGCTAGCTGCGCAGCAGGGGAGCCTCGGTAAGGTCACGTCGGTCCCACTCTTTCATCTGGATGGGGAAGGAGGTGGAGGAGGAAAGGAAAACTCCAAGATCTGCAGGAAATAACCACCTTGCTTTATTCCAGAGTCCTGTTGGTCCTAGAAAGGAGACATTCACTAAAGATACTGGTTAGTGAATGTGGGGTGTGACCAAAAACTGTGATGAATGTTCAAATAAAAAGTGTATTATGGGACTGGATTTAGCTCAATGGCGTAAGTGCCTGCCTGGCAAGCGCGAGGCCCTGAGTTCAGTTCCTGGTACCAAAAATAAATAAATACATAGTTTATTCATGTGCAGTAGACACATGAATGCCTCTTAAGATCCTCCCCTCTTGCCTCAAACTTGGTCCTTGTCACTTTCCACAGCAGCTCTGGAGTCCTCTTTCCTTTGTAGAGCATGATCAAAAATGTAGTGACTGCTGCTGCCGGGTGCCATCCAGCGGAAAGGCAGCCTCATAAAAACGGGACGCCGGGTCCTCGTCCTCCTCAGTCACCTAATCTGGCGCTGTGTGACTTCCGGCTCTCCCCAAGGTCAGAGTGACCATGGGGGAAATGTTTTGAATCAATTCAGGACATCAAGGCAGGCAGGACAGTGCAGCTAAGGACACCCACAGATGAGAGCTTCCAGATTCCGGCAGGAACCACATGAGGAGGGTGTTGGAAGCAAAAGGGGGATTTGTGGCCATGGGTCTTTAACTTAGCTCATTTTAAAATTTAAACATTTATCGTATTTTTGATCATACCTCATATATATGCTGCACTCACACTTGTTAAAATGGTTTTTTAAAATATAAGCAATTTGGGGCGAGGTTGTTAGAACTGAGAGGAGCCAATCCCTGCCCACTTCAAGAAACGTTGTCCAAGCGCTGTGGTGGTCACTGGGCTGGAGCCCACGGTGCACCTCCGCCTCCTGGGTGTCCCGTCCCCAGCTCCTGCCATTGCCGCAGGTCCCTCTGATCCCCTCACACCTGCGAAGGCGTTGAGCAGTGAGAGCACAGGGCCGCCAGGGCTTCATCTGGGTTTGACCTGAAGGTCTCCGGCCCCCGGCCAGGTCCTTGGCGGCCGCTGCCTGTAGCCCCGTTAACCACCCCCCTTACCCCACGCATCTCGGTCCTGTCCTTGAAGGCTCCATGTCAGCCCATGGTTTCCTGGCCTGGGAAGTAGTTTGGACACCTCTCTGCGGAATGGTTGTGTCCAGAGACCTCCACTGGCCTTGGGATGGAAGCCCGTCATATTTTTATCCCCCTCAAAATTCCCTAAATACTTGGAGACCGAAGAGTGTGGCTCCTCTGGGAGGAGCGCATGCCTTGGGTCCCGCTCACGTCCATGGCGCGCCCGCCTCTTCCTTGACCGCACGCTGTCAGATGGCCTTCATCGTGGTGGCCGGGATCTGCCTGTGCCTGTACTTCCTCTTCCTGTGCTTCATGGTGTTCCAGGTCTTCCGGAACATCAGCGGGAAGCAGTCCAGCCTGCCCGCCATGAGCAAGGTGCGGCGGCTGCACTACGAGGTGAGCGGCCCGGGGTCCTGGCTGGCTCCCACGGCAGAATTTGGGGTTCGGCCTGGGGGTGAGGCTTTCAGCAGATTCGGCTTGCCCAGAATGAGCCTCAGGCTGCTTCCCAGGTCTGACAGCCCACGGCCTCCTAAAATAGCCAGGAGATGACCAGCTAGCGCCCAGTGCTCTGCATGTTATTAGACTCCACACCCGCGCATCCCTGGTCTCCCCACGGCTCCCTTCCTCGTGCCTAAGTGGCCGTCCTTGGAGACGCCAGTGGCCTGATTCCTCCTGACAGGAGGAGAAGCAGCAGAACCCGGGGCTTTTCCTCTGCACAGAAAAGCCCCCTGATTCACAAACCTCCAGGCCTGCTCCGGGAAATCACAGGGACTTTCTGAGGTTTTCTTGTGCCCAGAACTGGAGTGACCAAGCACAAATTCAACCAAACCACTTCCCGTTGACGCATGTGCATATTTCCTTTTGTTCACCAGAGCAGAATTCTTTCACTGCTGCAGAAAACTTGGATTTCGAAACTCAGGGTCCTCACTGAGAAACCTGGCTAGCTTAGGGGCTAGCAGCCTCCATGTCAGGAGTGTGATCGCCCGGGCTCCACCAGGTCTGCCTGGGGAGGGGAAATTACGCCTGCAATCCCAGCACTCGGGAGGCTGAGGCAGGAGGATCATTGTGAGTTCAAGACCAGCCTGGGCTACAAAGTGAGCTCAAGGCCAGCCCGAACTGCACAGCGAGACCCTGTCTCAAAAAGACAAAATAAAAAAGAACCTGGGAAGCAGAAGTGTCAGACACACTCACCTCGGCAGGAGAAACGCTGGTGCCAGGACCATCTTACTATCATTTGTAGGATTTGCATTCACAGAGTTCTTTCCAAGGAGCTTTTCTTGAATTTCTATATGAACAAAAGGCCTGGTGAGACATGGAATGCTTTTCTCTCTTCCTGCACAGGGGCTGATCTTCAGGTTCAAATTCCTCATGCTGATCACTTTGGCCTGTGCTGCGATGACTGTCATCTTCTTCATCGTTAGCCAGGTGAGTGACCCCAAGACATCCAGAGAGAAGGTCCCCAAAAGTCCCTGCACATGTGCAGAGATCACAGAGGGCCTAAGCTGCAGGCAGCTGGTCAACCTTTATACACTTCAACCCCCACCACACAGGCTCTTTCAGGCAGCCAGGTGGTAACAGTTGCTAAACAAATTAAAACCCCACAGCCAGATTGAAGAGGACGTGTTTCATTGACGGACAAGGATAAATTTTTCGAGCAAGCCCTACAAGAATCGATTTGCTTGGACCCTTATCCAGCGTTAATACAGACGCTTCACCGCCTGTCACCATGCTCTGAGTAATTACATTGCCACTCAGACACAGGGTGTAGTTCAGAAAGTCCCTCTGGTCAGCCTTATCTTTCCATTGGCCATTTCCTAAGCTCAAAATGTCAGCAGTGCCTGAAAATCTCAGGAGTAATAATAAATAATTGAAAAATATTGGTAACTTGCACTGGAACGTGGGAAGAGTTTAACTTGCGCATCTTTCGTGCATGTTTGAAAGCAACGGAAATGGGCCGCTGAGGAGCAGAGCTGGTGGCTCCTTTAGAGAAAATGATTAACACCCGCTGCCCCGCGTCCGGCCCGGCCTGTGGCTGCCTCGTTACAGCTGCGGCGAGAGTCGGGCTGGAGTGGATTTTCCATTAGCTCCTCACGCTCCTCCTGCTGGGCTTGTTTCAAGGTGTATTTATAGACATCTAAGACATTTTCCAGCAAAATCCTCAGTGCCCCAATTCTGTATTAATAAAGTCATCAGAGGATTTATTCTCTAAATGTCATTTCAGAATATCAGAGCAGTGAGCTCACCTGAAAGAAAACCTATTGGGTAACTTTTTTGAAATGGGTCCCAGCCTTAGGCAAAAGGAATGTTTTAAAGCCCACATTATACCCCCGGGCATGCTGGGATCGCTGCAGCATTTAAGCCCCGTGAAATGTGATGTGGGGGTTGGGGGGAGGGTCTCGCCGGCATGTTGAGGCTCAGGAATGAAAAGCCCGGGGAAGCGGTGAAATGCGGTGACCTTGCGGCTTTGTGGCTGGGGACCAAGGTGCAGGCTTGCAATGCCTGCTACTTTAATAGCCTCAGTCATAGCAACCAGGGCTGCCACATCAGTGCCTGGTCTGTCACCCTTTCCTTCTGGAGGAGAAAGAGGCTTTCAGTGGAGGCGGTGGCCGCAGGGAACACAAATGCAGTGTCTGGGCAACGCCGTGTCTGACCTTCGCGGAGGGGACCCCCAGGTGCCTGACATTCAGGTCAGGCCACAAGCAGTAGACGCCCCGCCAGCCTGTCACTCGCTCTCCTCTCTGGCAAGAGTGATCACTGTTCTCCAGGACTTCAGCCGCCAGGCTGTTCCCAGCTCCGGGAAGTGGAATGCCGGTTGTCAAGACTACTGGGAGCAAAGGGATTTGACCTTCGCTTGGCTGCTAGGGTATAATTGGGTGGTTTCACATGAAAGTAAATTATTGAAATGTAAAAATCTGGAAAAACTGGGCACTTTCTAAGAAATAAGACTTTGGCAGAAAGCAATTTTTTGTTTTGGACGGCGCTACCTGATTTTCATTTCTGAAAGTTAAAAGGGGAGAACTGTCCCCTCTGTCCTTGACATCAGGAAGACTGGGGTCCTCAAGGCCTGTTCTGTGGAGGCTGCTAATTGAGGCTCCTGTTGGTGGGAATGTGCCCCAGCTCGGGCCGTCTCGGGCATGGCAATCGAGGAGGGAAGGGGGAACACGGTCCCCCGGTGGAGGCCGAGATCTGTGCAGTTCATTCATGCAGCCCAGCTCTGCCCACAGCAGGAAGCAAGGCGTTTACAGATGAGAGATTCAGCAGACGGCAGCTGCAGGTCTCCATCTTGAGCACGCGGGTCCCAGGGCCCACGAGGGAAGGGAGCGGGGCCTCCACTCTGTACACGCAGCCCATGTGTTCACGCATGGTGCTAGGGTGCACCCTGCATGTGTGTGACTACAGATCGGGCAAACCCACGGGCACTGAAGCGACTCTCCTGAGGGAGCCAGGCCTTCCCAAACATTGGCTTCCTGCGCTACCTTCCGCGATGGACCCAGCTTAAGATACCTCCTACCCTTGTGCTGAGCTCCGACTCTCAAGCCAGACCCAGGGCTCTAGCAAAGCAGTCTCGGGCGAGACCCTGCCCTTCTTAGTACCATGCTGGACCCATGTGTTACATGGACATAGTACCCAAATAAATACCATCTTCCGTGTAAAATGCTCAGCCCAGGGCTGGCACAGCAGGAGCATGGAGTAAACGCTAACTGTGGCCATCCGGTGATTGTTACAGAAGAACCTTAGCTTTGCTAGAATATCTGTGCCGGTCCCTGCTTTGAGTGGTAGTCAGGGAACACAACAGAGCGCAGCGCTTAAATGAACTGACTCTCGTCACCCTTGGGCATCTCTTCTCATCTCAAATGCAGTTGTGCTCCAGTCTAGATTACAGTGTCTTCCTCTTCAGTTCTGCAGCAGCTGTTTAAGAGTGGCTGTTTCTATGCCCAGTCCCTGTCTCCGTGTGTTTGTGCGGGGTCCCTGCAGCTTCCTGTGCTTTGACATCTGCCCAGCACCGCAGGTACCAGACCCACAGGGTGGCATTGTCTGAGAAGGTCTGGGCGCCCCAACCTTAGCAAGAATCAGCTCCATCAGAATTGCCCCTCCTGAGTAGCCCAGTGTGTATTAGGGGGTGTAAGTGGGGTCTCTTCCAGGACCTTCTCCTAGCTAAACACCCCAGCACCTAAAACCACCACGTTCCCTCAGGCTCAGCCCCCCTCCTTGACCTCATGCAGAAATCATCTCCCTGGGTCAGGCAGAAATCTCCCTGGGTCAGGACGGCACAGAACATCTTTCTAGGGACTAAAATCTTCCTCTAAGATGAGATCATAGGTCTTCCTTTCACCTCCCATTATATGCATCAAAAAGCACTGTGAGGTGCCCCGGGTACCCCAATTCCTATACACCTAGGATGTCCTGTACTCAGAAGTAAGAAGAGTGACATCTGGGGACATTTTGCTGATATTTCAAGTAGCTGGAATGCTGGTACGTGGGTTAAAATCAGTCATGGCTGTAAAGTACTTCTTGGCCAAAAAACATGCTAGATATTTCATACGAAGTGAATTATTTCCCAAGCTAAGTAAGAGTTCATGGGTTTTTTTCCCATGAGTTACACAAAATGCACAATGATGTATCACCCAGGCCAAACTACAGCTGCTAAGTTACAGTTGGATAACCCGGTCCCCGCCCCTCTGAAGGGAGACCTGCACCTGCACCTCCCAGGCCTGTGACCCCATGAGCGCTGGTGTCTTATTGCTTTCTCAAATACTCAACCTCCGCAGCCGGGAGAGGAGGCTTGCTTCCCTGTTCCTGGTGCCCGGTGGCTCTGGGACACAGTGGAAGGGCCTGATGGGAAAAAGCTGCTTCCATCACAGTGGCCGAGAAGGGAGGAGAGCAGGGGGATCTGCACCCCCTAGAAGAAGCCCGCGCCCTGCAGGGGTCCCCCTCTCCCAACCGGACTCGCTTCCTAGTAATACATCCACGATGGCTGAGTCCACTGATGAGTCTACACAGCCACAATCCAACCTCCTCCCCGAAGCCCTAGCTCTACACACACCAGGCTTTGGGGAAACTCTCGGTCCACACACAGCAGCAGGGAATTGGAGAGGACGGCGGGAACCCTGACCCACGGTGCGCTGGTCAAGCTGCCCGCCTGCCTGCCTTCGAGTCACCGGCAGTTAGACCTGGCTCGCACCTTACCCGGAGCAGAGGCCTCAGGGGTCCATGTAACCCAGCCTCTGTCAGCCGCCTCAGAAAGTGTCCTGCACGTACTTTCACTACCACTTCAGAGGTCCCACAGCCAGCAGCAGTGGTCAAAATCATTCCTTTAATCTCAGAGCTGGCATAAATCATTAGTCACTCAGCTCCACAGCTGTGTGGACAGTTCTCAGCGCTGTCCACGTCTTTGGGCAGCCCCTAGAACAGTGACCGAGCCTCCCGGACAGATAAGGCAGCTCCAGACCGTCTCTTTCAGAATTATAAAGCACGCAAATGCTGCTTGATTACTTTGGTCAGTGACTCACCTCGCGTGAGATTTATTGTTTGCATGGGGCCCCAATTTCTGGAAAGATTTTTACCTCGCTCTCCTTGTAACCTGCAAGTTTTTATTTTACACTTAGGAAACTGAGGTCCAGAGGCTTCCGTTTTGCTTGTTTTAGGAAGCACAGTGAATCTGAAGTCCCCCGCAGTGCACTGGGCTTGGAAGACGGACAGACAGCCAGAGCTGCCCTGTCTGCGGGGAGTGACTTGAGCAGCCAGTGGAGGAGGAGTTGTGATTGTGGAGAGTGATGATTTAGGGGTGACCACGCACTGGGGTTTCCTCCGCTGCCCTCCGTCTGTACAGCTTCGCTCCTGACGAAGGACGGAGTTGATGTGGCCTTGGCTTTGTACCCACAGCCCTGGCATCCCTGGCCACAGAGCCCTTCCTTCCAGTCCCTGTTGAGCAGCGCTGTTCTTTCCCTGCAGGTAACTGAGGGCCACTGGAAATGGGGCGACGTCACTGTGCAGGTGAACAGCGCCTTCTTCACCGGCATCTACGGGATGTGGAACCTGTACGTGTTCGCGCTGATGTTCCTGTACGCACCGTCCCACAAGAGCTACGGGGAGGACCAGTCCCACGGTGAATCTCCGTCTCTGCGCGGCTGTGGCATCCAGCACTCTGGGCTGTGGGGGAGACTCTCCCCCAGGGGCCCCCTCGCACTGGGGGACCGGGTGTGAGCACCCCCAGGACGCTGTGGGGGGGGCGGTAAGACCAACCACCATCACACACCGAGCCGCTCTGGAGGTCCTCACGCTTTAATCTCTAAAATACATCTGGGGTGCTCCGTGCTATTTTAAAGTATGTCCCAGGTTTAGTACAAAAAGAATCAAAATTAACCCTCTTGAATTTTTCTTTAACAAAATCAACCATGAACAAGTACTTGCCGCGTGCCATCTTCCCGTCTGAGAGGTGAGGTCCTGTGACGTCAGGCAGAGGCACCGAAGCCCAGAGAGAGGAGGGTGGGGTGGAGGGTGGGGTGGGTTCGCCTCTCCCGTTTGTTCGTTTTCTCTCAAGGGTTTCGCTTTTGTGTTTGTTTGTTTGCTTGTACCGCTGAGCTAAGCAAGTGATCTACCGGGCTACACCCCAGCCCTCTTTCCCTCTTCAGAACCTTCTCCTGGTTTAGAGCTGATGCACCCCAAGGTCCCACTGAGCCCTAACGTGTGGCTGCTTCAGGGACCTCAGAGCACTCGGCCCATCTGTCACTTCAGAGGGGAGGCGGTGAGGAGCTGAGAAGAGACAGCTCTCCGGGGCTTTCTGCCACGGCCAAGCAGAGGGCCACGCCCGAGCCTGCCTGCCTGGCTGCAGCCCTGTCCCTTCTGACCTGTGCCTACCCACCACACCCCCACTTTTGGGAAGCGCTTTGCAGTGCGGCGAATAGACAGGCAACTTTCTGAGCCTGCGTTCAGGCTGATGCAATCTCTTCAGGGCCAGGCAAACTGCTGACCCCTAGTTCTGCCCACCCAGTTAGAAGCCATCACTGGTTTCTCGAGGCATGGGTGGGATCTAGCGGTCAGACTGAGCAGGAGTGAGGCTGTCACCGTGGGTCATCTTCATGCTGGGGACGTTAATGTGTACTGTGAATCATTTCATAGAGGTTGGGGTAACAGAGTCTTCCTGCATCACTAAATCACGTGTCCCTGGAGCCCTGGTCCCAGAAAGCAGGGCTTTTAGAGCCACTGTCCTATGCAACAGACCTGGGGTGACGGTTCCACTGTGCCCCAGGTGGACGTGGTAGGTGTCTATCCACACCTGGGCTCTCCTACTGACTGGTCACTCCTTAAGGATGAGGGTGCCACGCCCCAAACCCTTCCTTAAAAATCACTTGTATTTTACAACACAGCCTCTGTGAGTCCCTAAATTACCCAGGCTGGGCTTGAACTTGGCATCCTCCCATCTCAGACTCCCAGAGCTCTGGGGTGACAGGTGTGTGCCCCGTGCCTACCTGGACTGCCCCTTAGATATGCTGTAGGAACGCTGTGACCTCGAGCTGAAAGCAGCCTTCGCAGAGGAGGGCACATGCGCTGGGTGCAGGTAATGGGGTGGCCCTGGGCACCTGATGTCTTCACTCTGTCGGCCCCAGGGTCCCAAGAGTGAAGACAGCTTGTTACCCTCACTCAGATCCATTCATGTCATGCTAGGTCGCAGCAGCAGCACAGCCCCGATGAGAAACGAGCCTTAGAAGGTGTGTTCAGCGCGCCCGGGACAGCGTTCTGTAGAAGAGGCCTTCAGAGTTTGGGCGGGGACGCCAGGGGCTCTCAGAACCAGTCCTCCAGAGATGCCTGAGGGTCCCTTTCCGGACACTTTCTCTGAATACCAGCTGAGGGGTTAATGGGGGGGGCTTTCAGCATGGGAAATTTGGGGGGGTAGAGCCACAGTGCAGCCCATGCTCAATTTCACCCCCCCACTTCTGAGTGTCTTGTCTCCCTGGGGGACTTGGCGTGTGGCCATCAATGATTGGAGCCGATTTGGGGGTGTGTTGGAAATGCTCACAGCAAGCGTAGATCCCCTGTCCCCTGGTGACAGGAAGTGAGAGATGACTGGGCCCCAGCTTCCAGCACCCTGTTCCGCCAAGGCCTCTCTAACCTAGGGAGGGTCCCCAAAGTCCAGCCACCCCAAATCCCTTACTGTGTGCTAGGTTCTGTGCTGAGCATTTACTTCCTTGAAAAAGAAAACAAAGTGGAAAATATATCTCCATCCATTATTTTATTCTTTAAATGTAATAATTACATTAACACTCAGCACACCGGGCACAAATGGCACTCCTTTGCCTGACTGTCCTTAGCCTTAGGGACTCCGCAGGCCTTGTTCCCTCCTCTGCTGTAAGTCAGCGACCTCCCAATGGAGTCGTGGTTTGAGTGTACGTTTGATGCTGAGGGAAGAGAGGTCGGTGCGGGACCCCGTCTTTCCGTAGGGCTCGGTCACCCCGGAGGACACGGTAGATAACCCTGCGTGAGACTCCGAGGTTTTGCTGCCCGGGTCCCCTGCTCTGGGCCCTCATCCATGATTGCAGCTCGGTGTCCCTGCCCCTTAGGAGCAAATCCAGCCAACCGCACCCAAATCCCGCCCTCCCCAGCGCCAGGGCGCTGGCTGTGCGCTGAGGTTTGTCTGTAAGAGCAGAGTGAAGGGCTAAGCGCTCATCCCGCTGCCCCCACTGGGTATTTGCACCTGCCGCCTGCTGCCTGCAGGCTCCCTCTGTCACCGGCAGCTGGACACTTGAATGCCCCTGAAGGCCCAGTGCTCAGGCCGTGGAGCCCCACGGCCCTGGCTTGAATCTCACTTTGCTAAGGATCAAGCCTGGCTTCAGCAAGTTCCTGGCCTCTCTGTGCCTCAGTTTCTTCACCCTCAGATGCTGATAACAGCACCTGTGTCCGAAGACAGATACGAGGATTAGTGCATTGCTATCTGCGCTGTGCTGAGCAGTGTAGTATGGAGGGCTTCTTTCTTTCTTTATGTTTATAAAGCAGTGTTGGCTGTTTCTCCACTGGGTCTGCTGATTGGAGTTACATTTCAGGCTTAAAAGGACCCCAGGACTCTAGGAAGGCCGGGTCAGGGGTTCCCTGGGGAAACCTTCCCTGGGCTCAGGGACCTTTGCAATTCCGAGGATTCCCACAGAGACATGCAGGTCAGGGGCTGCTTTGAAGGCCCCAGAGCCAGCTGATATCGGCAGATCCAGCCCTCCCAGGGGGCCGGTGAAGCAGTCTCCCAGCCCAGTGGGGATGGGGAGAAGCCACCAAGAAGGCCAGTTAGTGTTCCTCCCAGAGAGGCGAGGTTCTGTGGGTCACTACTCAGCACCTGAGCCAGTGCGGGCCAGGCTGGCTGGGTAGTGGATGCTCTGGGGCCTCTGTGCCTGCGTCTGAGTGGCACCTGCTAACAAGACAAATCCTGATGTTCAGCTGTTGCCGCAGCAAAGGTTCAAGTCCCTGTTCGGGCGCCAGATGCCGGAGTCCAGCTGCGGCAGGGCTAGGGTTTCCCAAAGGTGGACAGGGAGTCGGCGAGTGAGAGACAGAAAACACTGCACACCAGTCTGTGAGTGAATCTGAATCCGCTTTATTTTTTAGAAGCTGGAATATATATTTGCTAACCTTGGCAGCAACCCTCAGCCCCAAGCAGGAAGCACCCCAGACTTAGGGCCAGGCAGGGATAATCCTAAACAATAGGTTTTAATTAACCTCAACCCCAAGCAGGAAGCGCCCCAGGCTCAGTAGGTGTTAATTAACTCTTTTCACCTTTGTAACATCTCAATCTTGTTACTTAGTTAGCTTGGGAAATGTAAGCCGATGCACCTGGATGCCTGCAGGAGGAAGAGATGTGTGAGGCTATTGTGCCGCTCCCTACATTGTTTCCTTTATCACCTATGGGAGTGTGGCAGTGCCTGTGAGGACAGCGCCTGTCTTAGGTCAAGGACTCTTCATATGAACCCAACCAGGCCTTACCCATCATGGGCCTGCAGGACAGCAATTGGTCCTGTGCCTGTCATAGGCGGCTGGTGGTGTAACATATGTGTCCTAGTTGCCCGTCTTTGGCTGCCTGTCCAGTGTCTCAGGGCAGTTGTCTCACAGGAACCCCGCAAATCCTCCTCCATTAGCTCTCCCACCCAAAGCTCCCACATAAACTCTCTCACACTACTCACAGAAGGCAAAACCCCACAACCAGTCCTCACAAAGGGGTTATCTAGAGGGCCTCCAGCAACCCCCCTGGAGTCTCCACCCTTGACTCCATATTGAGCATTACATAAAAACATACACATGTGAACTACA